>JARHVA010005970.1:1017500-1046522 GCA_037957365.1 Torreya grandis
TTTCATGAGAGGGATAAATTTTCATAGGGTAGATAACATGCAAGGTCTGTCCTTAATTACCAAACCAACATGGTAAGATATGAGTTCTATCTTTTCACTCTATTGTGCTACCTTGATTAATATGAGTTATGATAGGAGTGGAATGGTTCTTAGTAAATAGACCATAGTATAGAATATATAATAGGGGGTGAGGCCCTGACTCAATTGATTCATAAATGACTAGCCCAACATCCTTCTCTATAAACTTGTTAATCTCAATCTATACCCTAGACTATTAGGGCATGGGGGGATATATTAATTTATCGAGGAAATCTACCCTATATAGAGATAGGGGCCCTCTAGATAGCCAAATAGATCATATCAGATATATATGGGTGGGGGCGGGATATGAATGCCATCTATATATATATATATATATATAGGGTGCCCTCACCCTTTTGAGTAGATCATATAACTATATATGGGGTGACATGGATAAATGAATTAGAATTGAGTATTTATGTGATGTATAAATGATATAGGGGTAGGAGAGTGTGGCCCCCATATATAGATATGTTGATGAATCAAATGAGTCACTTGATCACCTCTCTCCCTATATTTATACATGGATAGGGAGATAGAGGTCATCTCCCTCCCCAAATACCTATATATGGTGGTCAAGATCAGAGCATGAATGTATAACCAACCCAACTAAGGGCCTACTATGTAACAAAGATAATCCATGTAACAAGTGATCCTCTCACCCATGTTATAAGCACACACAATTATAGAATGCTCAAACTAATTTATTATTTATTTCAAAATAGGGTACATGAACTTTTATTCTTAGTAGGAGCTACAACTCTGCTTGTGAACAAGTTACTTGGGAAACCACTTGATTACAATGAACAACCCTCAAATTATTATGCAAGGCTATCTTTTTGTCCTTGTCCTCTCTCTGCCTCTCACTCTCCTTCAAGTTGTCCTTGATTGGAAATTTTGGCAGAGTTTCTCTTCTCTTCACACAACTATCTCTTGAATGGGTCTTGAAGCTCCTATTTATAGACCCCAGAAGTTAATTGATTCCCTTTTTATCACCAATCAATTATCTAATAGGGTAATTATGAGTTAATGAATTGTTTGTTGAAGTATACATCCCAATTTGGTGGGTGGGGATTCAAATGCAATTAGGCCACCAAAATCCCATTAAACTGATTTGCTTGCATTTATTTTTGGGCTTCTACCTTTGATGTTGATGTAATCTAATCCAAAATTTGGTGATTTTGTGACCCTTTCAAAGCGATGTGGTGTCTAGGTCAAAAATATTAATTTCATAATAGTTTCCATGCTTGTATGTGCACTTATGTCCAAATGTTCATTTGTGTACTAGAGATATGTGTGCATGACTACTTCTAAAAATTATGTGTTATTATTCTATGTTGGTTATCCTTTTCTAATTTTGGCGTAATTGAACACTTAGTCAAGACAACATTAGAATTCCTAGAATGATGCAGGGTTATTTTTGCCTGGATGTTTTTGTATTAGACACCCTGGGTAACTGAAATGTGAACACTAGTTCACAAGTTTAAAGTCATGAGATCATATCCATAATGGCCAAGTTATGCAAGTTTTAACCATGATGCGTCTTCTAGCACATGATTCTTCCATTTCGCCAAATATTTCTTATATGTTTTCTTGCACATCCTTTTCATAACTTTAGATTCCATGATTACCTTTATTTCCTCTCTTTCTTTTCTAGGTAATTGTACCCTCCAGTCAGGAACCTACACTGTTGTCCCTCCTTTTCCTCCTTTTTGTGCCTCATGAAATCAAATAAATCTACCACATTAAAGATAGGTGAGATATCCATTCATTCTAGAAACTCAATCTCGTACTAATTTTCCAATAACTTATACAACACCTTACATGGTCCTATCTTCTTGAGCTTCAACTTATTGTAGGTACCCAATGGAAACCTCTCTTTGCATAAATTTACTTATTTCAAATTCCTTCCTCTTGCATCTTTCATTTATGCATTGTTTGTAACTTAGGATACTAAGTTCAATTTTCCCTTTACTTATTCATGTATTTATCATATGTTCTCCACATAATTTTCATCCCTTGTGTTTCTTTCATACATTTCATTTATCCTTCTTAACTCAGTAACTCCCTTGGGACTAATTCCAAAAAAAATTGGAAAGGTGTTTTTCCTGTGTTCTAATTCACAAAATTATTATATGTAAATTTGGATTGTGCCAACATGATGTCATTGTTAGAATATTATCATTAATGTCAAAGACATTATAATTAATGTAACAGAAGTCAATGGAATTGCCAACGTAAATGTCATTAATGCAATAGAATTATATTTAATTTGCATCAATGCTTCATGATGAAGGAACCAACATTAAATCAGCCCTCTTAAGACATGTATTAAAGCTTATCATTATTGGGTTGACCCACTTGGTATAATGCTACCTTGGGGAAATCACCCCACTTAGTGAATTAATTAAAATTAAATTAAATTCACACCTTTTGATGAAAGGGTGCCTCTTTGATGGGACACCTCCTTTGTGGAGAGCCTTTGGAGGTTATATAATGCAGATAGAATATTAGAAAACATATGAGAAATAATTATTTTCATCATTCAAGCATAAGCAGATTTTTGTGGAGAAGAAAAGGAGATTGAATTTGCCATCATTTGTTGATGAAGCAACAATAGTAAGTGGAAGATTGTTTCAGTGAAGGTTGGTGCCTTAGAAAAAAAAAATTAGTGTCTCTTGCTAAGTCGGTGCTTAGTGATGTGGATTGGTGTCTCCAAGTAGGTTGGTGCTTACAAGATTTTGTAAAAGGATTATTATTTTACAGCTGGATTTGGACGGTGATCCAAACAACTTTGCATTGTGGATTTTCTTGAGATAGGGTTTTCCATGTAAATCTTGTGTTTATTAATTATTAGATATTGTGTGATTTCTTTCTTTATGAACATTAATGTCTTAAAGTTATAGTTTTATTATACATTGATTCACCCCCCCCTCTTAGTGTATCATGTGTTTAACAATTGGTACTAGAGCGGTTATTTCAAAATCAATCTAACCGCTAGATGGTAGATCATGGGAGCACACATGGATAGTCATCATGTACAAGAACGTTTATCCACAAACAAGGCTCCATTGTTCGATGGAACAAACAATGCATTTTGGAGTATAATGATGCATACTTATTTAATGGCCCTTGGTTTTGATATCTAGAAAATAGTGGTGAATGGATATGTTATGCCAACAACTCCACCAATGGATCTAGTCAGAAAGAAGGTTAGTGAGAATAATACCAAAGCCATGAACACTAGTTTGTGTGGCTTATCAAAATTAGAGTTTTTCAAGATTATGTAATGTGATTCAACAAAAAAATGTGAGACAAAATTTAGAACATCTATGAAGGTGACAAAAAAGTGAAGAAGGAAAAAATATAAACTCATAGGAGATAATTTGAGAGATTGAAAATGAAAGATGAATAAAATGTTACGGCATATGCTCTTTGTGTGGATGAGATTGTTAACACCATCAGAGGACTCAATGAAAAGGTTGAAGAATCCATGATCATTCAAAAAGTGCTAAGGTCACTTCCCTTGAGATTTGATGCAAAAATTTTAACCATTGAAGAAATAAAGGACTTAGACTGATTAACAATGGATGAGTTACATGGGATTCTCATGGCGTATGAAATGAGAACTAAAAAGGAAAATACATCTAAGAAGGAAGTAGCTTTTAAAGATTCAAAGAAATTGAAGAATAAATAACCTGAATTAAGCAATGACACCAGTGATGAACAAGATAAAAAGGAGACCCTTTTTGTAAGAAAGCTTAAGAAAGGATCATGAAAATACAAAGGTAAGCTACCTTTTAAATGTTTTAATTGTAGTAAAATAGGACATTTTACTACTAAGTGTCCACATAAGGATGATATCGATGATGAGAAAAATCATAATGAGGAAAGGAATAAGAAGGAAAACAAACCTCAATACAAGAAAAACTTCAAACAAAAAGAATACAAGAAATTTTTTAGTAAGCACAAGAAAAGCCTCTATTCCAAAAAGGATAGTAGCTGAACCGAGGAGAGATATGAGAACACATCAGACAGTGACAAAGAAGAAACTCTATTCATGGATATAGAAATAAAAAACGATGCCTCTATAAGTGAAGACACCTTGAAAGAGGAAGAAGCTGTTGAATATGAAGGAGAGGTAGATATTGAAGAAAAACTCATGTATGCCTTAAATTAGATCAAACAACTTAAGAAAATAAATTTGAAGAAAAAATTGTAGCTGCATAAATATGAAAAAGAGGATTGTGATTCAAGAGAAAAAATGTCCCAAGACCTTGAGTAATCCTAAATAATTATCATCAACCTCAAGATTTAACTTGAATAAATAAAAAGGATTGAAGATGAGGTGTGAATCCAATTAAGCAAAAAGGAAGAAAATTGTGAGAGGTTAGAATCCAAGATTATTTTCTTGAGGAAGGAAGTAGATAAAATAACCACCAAGGTGAATAAAAGTCTCAAATTTGAAAAGAGTACCAAGATCTTAAATAATATCATAAATGGGAAGAGGTCACCATTTATAAAGATTGGGCTTGGATATATAGAAAATCAAATAGCCAATAAAGAAGATCACAAAGAGCCACCAAAGAAGGGAAATGAGGAAAGGCAAAAAGCTATGAAAATTTTCTTAAAAGTCCTATTAGCAAGAAGAGAGAGAATCAAGTCCCATAGAAAACAAGCACTCCTCCAAAAGATAATAAGGACAAATTCATAAAGTTATTTCCTCCAAGATAGACACACATGATCAGGTTCCAACATTCTTTCTTTGGTTATTGATTTTCATGTAATCATTTTGGGCATAGAGGAATGAAGTGTAGGACACATGAAAGAAATAGGTATGTATGGGACAATGATTATAACTCATTTTACCCATTATCAAATTACAAAGAGAATAACATTGTATGTTATAATTGTAATAACTATGAACATATAATATGGTTCTATAGAAGTGTTGTTGTAGAACCCCTTAGACAAAACAAGAAAGTAAATGCTCCTATGGTAAAGAAAAGAGAATCTACCAAAATATGGAAATAAAAGAAATAAGAAGTTAATCAGGATAAGGAGAAATCTATGCTTGTGCAAAAAAAATTTCATGCACAAAACAAAGGGAAGCAATGGTATATTGACAGTGGATGCTTAAGTCACATGACTGGGGACAAGAGAAAATTTATCTCCTTGAAGGAAATGAGTGAAGGCATGATAAAATTTGGAGATAATGCCACAACGATAATAGCTAGAAAAGGTACCCTTAACCTTGATAAATGAAAAACAAAAACTAAAAATGTATTGTATGTTGAAGGCTTGAAGCATAACCTTATAATTCTTAGTCAAATGTGTGACCAAGGACACACTCTCATGTTTTATGCTCAATGATGAGAGATCAAGAAAACATACACATGAAAATTAGTTGCAAATGAAAATAGAACAATAAACAACCGATACATACTCAGTGAAGTTAAGGGAGAGAAATGTTACATGAGTCAAATTGATGAAAGTTGGATATCACATATAAGTATGGGCCATATGAACTTCGATAATCTAGTGAAAATCAGCACTAGGCAAGTAGTAAGAGATATGCCAAAGATTAAAAAACTATCAAACATTATTTACAAGCAGTGTTAGCATAGAAAATAGACAAGAATGAGTTTCAGGTCAAAGGAGTACTCAACTACCAATCCATTGAAAATGATTCATACAAACCTTTGTGGGCTTATAACAATGTAAAGCATTCAAGGTGAGAACTTGTTTATGTTGTTTATTGATGATTATTCTAGGATGACATGGGTTGCCTTTCTAAAATAAAAATCTAAGGCATTCAAGAAGTTTATAGCTTTTAAAGATTTGGTGGAAAATGAAATGAATTTAAAAATCAAGTGCTTGAGATCAGATCGAAGAGGTGAGTTCATTTCAAATGAATTCAATGATTTTTATGAGCAACATGGAATAAAAAGGTATTTCTCAGCTACAAGGACTCCAAAATAAAATGGAATTGTATAAATAAAGAATCAAACTATTCAAGAAATGGCTAGAACATTGTTAAATGAATCTAAGCTATCAAACAAGTTTTGGAGAGAAGCGGTTAACACCGCAGTCTACATTTTGAATAGAGGTCAAATCAGAGTAAATGATAGCAAAAACCCTTATGAATTATGGAAGAGTAGACCAGCATCAGTCAAATATTTCAAAGTTTTCAAGATCAAATGCTTCATTAAGAGAGATGAAGAAGACTTGGGAAGGTTTGACTCAAGAGCTACTGAAGGTATTTTTCTTGGATATTCCTCAAAAAGTAAAGCTTATAGATGTTATAATAAAATGTTGCAAAAAATCATAGAAAGTGTTAGTGTAAAGATGGATGAAACAATGCCTTAGAAAGTAAATTCACAAATAAATGATCGTTCAGAGGAACTAGGCTTCAAAGAAGAAGAAGAAGTAGAAGTAGAAAAACAAGAAGAAATGGATCAGGAAGATACAAAGGCACCATCTCGATTTGTTTAAAAGCATCATTCTGAAAGTCAAATTATTGGTGATATTGATGCTGGGGTACAAACTAGAAGAAGATTTGTGAGTATACCTAAGCAAGTAAACTTTTCCTTGTTATCCAAATCCCAAAAGTTTTGCAGAAGCTAGCAATGGCAAGCATTGGATCGATGTTATGGAAGAAAAATTGAATCAAATTGAAAATAATGAGAGATGGGAACTCATTCCTAGACCAAAATACAAAAATGTAATTGGTACCAAGTGGGTGTTTAGTAATAAGTTGAATAAAGATGGCCAAGTAAAAAATAAATAAAGCAAAGTCGGTTTGCAAGGGGTATGCTGAAGTGGAAGGTATTGATTTTAAAGAATCCTTTTCCCCTATTGCAAGATTAGAAGCCATTAGAATGTTTATGGCATATGCTCATTTTAATAACTTCAAAGTTTATCAAATGGATGTGAAATATGCTTTTTTAAATGGTAAGTTAGAGGAAGAAGTATATATTAAACAACCAAAAGGTTTCCTTGTATAAGAAAACAAGGACTATGTGTGCAAATTGAAAAAAACACTATATGGGCTAAAGTAAGCCCCCAGAGCATGGTATTCAAGGATTGATAAATATCTACAAGAAAAAGGTTTTAAAAGGGGAGTTGATGATAGTAATCTCTATATCAATACTGAAGGTGAGAATCATTTGATTGTTTTGGTATATGTGGATGATATCATTTTTAGAAGAGATAGTGAACGAATTTTCCAAGCATTTGCAAAATATACGTCAAAAGAGTTTGAAATGTCCATGTTGGGTGAGTTATCATTTTTTCTTAGTTTGAAAATTTATCAATCTAATAAAGGAATATTTATCTCCCAAACCAAGTTTATAAAGGAGATGTTGAAGAAGTTCAGAATGGAAGATTGCACACCTATTAGCACACCCATGGTTACAAGATACAAGTTAAGTAAAGATGATGAATATCCTAACATGAATCAAATGCTTTATACATCCATGATTGATAACTTGTTATACACCACAACATCAAGTCCAAACATCATGCAAATTATAGGCTTGGTGGCCAATTTTCAAGCAGCCCCAAAAGAAACACATATGCAAGCAGTCAAAAGGATATTCAAATATCTAAAAATCACTTTGGATTATAGCTTGTGATATCTAAGAGGTGAATATTTCACACTAAAAGCATACATAGATGTAGATTGGGCAGGAAGTGTTGATGATAAAAATAGTATAAGTGGAGGAGCATTCTTTTTTTGTAAAAATATAGTGTCATGGCTAAGCAAAGAGTAGCCTTTTGTTTATTTATCTACGACTAAATTAGAATGCATAGCACTAGTGTCTTATTTTACATAAGTCCTATCTTTTGGATGAAGCGGATGTTGAAAAAATTTAAGATAGAATATGAACATCCAATATCAATACTCTATGATAACACTAGTGCAATAAACATTTTTAAGAATCTAGTTATGCACCCTAGAACAAAACACATTTCAATCAAGTATCACTTTGTGAGAGAACAAGTTGTAGATCAACAAGTAAATATGGAGCATGTTTCCACAAAGGAACATATAGAAAATATCTTCATGAAGCCCCTCCTAAAAGAAACTTTTGAGTTTCTAAGGTAGAAATTGGGAATTGTCCATTCTTCATCTAGTCATTAAATCCATCGAGAGAAGCATGGATTAATGGGGAGATAATCATTGCATTATTCATCTCCATGGATATTTTGGTGATATACATTGTGATTGTGTTGTATGTATCTTTACCATTGATGTCAAAGGGAGATAATTAAATAAAGGGGGAGTAAAGGAGGAGAACTCCAGAAAGGGGGAGTTCATGTACTATTTTTATACAAGATTGCCATCAATGATAAAGGGGGAGATTGTTGGAATATTATAATTGATTTCAAAGGCATTATAATTAATGTAACATAAGTCAACGGAATTTCCAACATAAATGTCATTAATGCAATGAAATTTTATTTAATTTATAACAACGCTTCATGATGAAGGGAACAACATTAAAGAAGTTTTAAATACACACTCATGAAATATTATTTAAGGCTAAAATCACCCCTCTTATGATATGTATTAAAACCTATCATTGTTTCATTGACCCTCTTGATATATGGTTGCCTCGGGGAAATTGCCCCACTTAGTGAAGTCCTTCTTTGATGGGACGCCTCTTTTGTAGAGAGTCTTTGGAGGTTATATAAAGTGGATAGAAGATTGGAAAACATATGAGAAATAATTATTTCCATCATTCAAGCATAAGCATATTTTTATGGAGAAGAAGAAAAGGAGATTGAATTTTCTATCATTCATTGATGAAGCAACAATAGTAAGGTCAAAGATTATTTCAATGGAGTTTGGTGCCTCAGAACAAATAGATTATTGTCTCTTGCTAATTCGATGCTTAACAGTGTAGATTGGAATCTCCAAGTAGGTTGGTGCCTATGAAATTTTGTAAAAGGATTATTATTTATATAGCTAGATTTGGATGGTAGATCAAAGCAGGTCTGCTTTGTGGTTTTTCTCGATAGAGGTTTTTCCACGTAAATTTTGTGTTTTTTAATTATTAGATCTTGTGTGAATGATTTATTTATGAACATTAATTTTTGAAAGTTGAAATTTTATTATACACTGATTCACCCCCCTCAGTTTATCATGTGCTTAACAGTCACACTACTCCAGTTTGTTTATGGATGGTACACAGAACTATAGCTTAACCTAGTTCCTAAACTCCTCTAAAACATGAACCAAAAATTTCCCATAAATTTAGTATCTCTTTCTGATATTATGTTGCATAGTAACCCATGCAATATTATAATCTCTCTTAATGATGTTCATTATATCATTGGTTTTATTAAGAGCAATGAAGTGCACCATTTTAGATAATTCATCTAACACAACAAAAATGGAGTCATTGCCTCTATGCATTATGGTTAATCCAAGAAGAAATTCCATGTTGATATCCTCCCATGGCCTCTTTAGAATGGTTAAGGGTTAATATAAACCTATATTTTGGATCCTCCCTTTCATCTTTTGGAAAACTCAACATCTTCACACATACATGCACACTTATGTACCATATTTGGTTAGTAATATCTCTTGGCCAATAGTACCAACATCTTGTTCACACCAAAATATCCTACTAGTCCTCCACCACATTTATCTTTGACTATATTTTTACGCATCAACCCTCAGTGTATACATAATTGCACTCTTTTGAAAGGTAGCCCTTCTTAAATTGCATAGTTTATCCATGGTGCCTAATTCATGTTTGTGTGCTCTGTGTAGGCTTTCCATGCATATATAAAATATTATTCTTCAAGGTAAAACTCCCTCATTGAGTCAAATCCCAATATTTCAAATCTCATCTTGATTATTAATATCAATCTTCTACTTAGCACATCTACAACATTATTTGATATTCCACTCCCATGCTTCAATATGAATGTATAGATTTAGAGGTATTCTACCCACTTCATGTGTCATATTTAATTTCTCATTAATTTTAATGAACTATAGCCCTTGATGATCCATATATAACATAAACTCCTTCAACAATAATAAATGACTCCACTTATTTAGTGTTTGCATGAACACAAAAATGTTTGTCATAGACTGATTATTTATGTTGGATGTCATTTATATTCACTAAAGTATGAAATAAGCCTTATTTCTTGGATCAATACCATGCCAAGTTATACTCCAATCTCATCACAATCAACTTGAAATACCGTTTTAAAGTTTGATAGCACCAACATTGGTTCCTCTGTCACTTTCCTCTTTATCTAATGAAAATTATGCTTCGCTTCTTCCACCTAAGTATATGCCTTGTGATCCCCATGCAACAATTTTGTGATTTTTTTGCATATCCCACTAGATTTTATTATGAACTTCTTATATAATCTCACTAAATCATGAAAACTTCACACCTTGAAGGCACTTCTTGGCAATAGCCACTCTACTATTTCGCACACCTTAGGGTCATATTTAATCCATGCCTAAAGATGATAAAACATAAGTATACCAGTTCTTCTTTAATTAAGATATACTTATTGACATTGATTAACAATTTATCATCACACAATCTCTGTAACACATTTCTCAGATATGCCACATGCTCCTCCTTTGTATTTTTGAATATCAAAATGTAGTATAAGTACACAATAACATTTTCCCCAAGAATGGTCTCAATAATTCATTCATCAACCTCACAATTATACTTGATGCATTTGTTATACCAACTACATAAGTAACCATTCATATAACCCTTATTTACTCTTGAACGTGATCTTGCATTGCTCACTTTTATGGATTTTGATCTAATGATATTCACTTTTTAGGTAAATCTTTCTAAAGTATCTTGCACCACTTAAGCAATCCATCATATCATCCATGTATGGTAATGGAAACCTATAATTGATCTTAATTTTATTAATGAATATCTAATATATACACATATGTCATTCTCCATCTTTCTTTGGTGCCAGTACAATGGGTACCATGCACGGGTTCAAACATTCCCTTATCAACCCTTTCTTTTATAATCCATACAACTACTCTTGCACTTATTCATTTTCCATTGGTGTCATCCTTTACATGGCCTTATTTGGTAGACTCATTCTTAGGATCAGATCCATATGATGACTAATACTTCTCACTAGTAATAGTTATTTAAAAAATAAATTGATGTAATGTTTTTCAAACTCATCTATCAACTCCTTTACTACATGTGGAAGTGTCTCCATCTTCTCATTTCCTCCTGCACTAGGTTCTTGTGCCATCTTTGGTATGAGTGCATAACATGATTTCTCTCACTCTTGTATTAAGAACTATTTTCATGATACCATTATTACCCTTATGCAAAAACTATTGTGCCCTCTTTCTTATTCATCCTTACCTCTTCATCTTTTAAGGGACTTAGAGTAAATTTCTTCCCATTCTTCTCTAGGTGGTAATAATTTTCCCAAGCATCAATTATGACCTTGAAATCAAACTACCAAGACCTTAACAAAATTACATGGCATACATCCATTGGTATCACATCACACCATACCTCATCCTGATATTTCACTATTTGATGTTTCATCAAACATTTATTTTTCACCAATATTTGTTGACTCTTCTAGAGCCATGAATCCTTGTATAATTTTAGTGTGATACCTTATTTAGGCCCAATTTATCAACAATATCTTTAGAAACTAAATTTGATCCAAGTGGATCCCCATAACTGATCCAATCAGATGATCTCAAATTCTACTACAAATATTTGCACATCAAAGAGCTCGTTGAGAACTTTCCAATGCAATTCAAATGGGGTTAATCCAACACCTTATGCAAAAGTTATGGCATGTTAAAGCTGAAGCTAAATAGGTTAAAAATATGGATATGGTGTAGTGTATTATTAAGAACTATTTTCATGATACCATTAGTACCCTTGTGCAAAAACTATTTTGCCCTCTTTCCTATTCATCCTTACCTTTTCATCTTTTAAGGGACTTAGAGTATATTTCTTCCCATTCTTCTCTAGGTGGTAATAATTTTCCCAAGCATCAATTACGACCTTGAAATAAAAATACCAAGGCCTTAACAAAATTACATGGCATACATCCATTGGTATCACATCACACCATATCTCATTCTAATATACCACTATTTGCAGTTTCATCAAACATTTATTTTTCACCAATATTTGTTGACTCTTCTAGAGCCATGAATCCTTGTATAATTTTAGTGTGATGCCTTATTTAGGCCTAATTTCTCAACCATATCTTTAGAAACTAAATTCGATCCAAGAGGATCCCCACAACTGATCCAATTAAATGATCTCAAATTCTACTACAAATATTTACACATCGAAGAGCTCGTTGAGAACTTTCCAATGCAATTCAAATGGGGTTAATCCAACACCTTATGCAAAAGTTATGGCATTTTGAAGCTGAAGCTAAATAGGTAAAAAATATGGATATGGTATAGTGTATTATTAAGAACTATTTTCATGATACCATTAGTACCATTTTGCAAAAACTATTGTGCCCTCTTTCCTATTCATCCTTACCTCTTCATCTTTTAAGGGACTTAGAGTATATTTCTTCCCATTCTTCTCTAGGTGGTAATAATTTTCCCAAGCATCAATTATGACCTTGAAATCAAACTACCAAGGCCTTAATAGAATTACATGGCATACATCCATTGGTATCACATCACACCATACCTCATCTTGATATGCCACTATTTGAAGTTTCATCAAACATTTATTTTTCACTAATATTTGTTGACTCTAATAGAGCCATGAATCCTTGTATAATTTTAGTGTGATACCTTATTTAGGCCCAATTTCTCAACCATATCTTTAGAAACTAAATTTGATCCAAGAGGATCCTCACAACTGATCCAATCATATGATCTCAAATTCTACTACAAATATTTACACATCGAAGAGCTCGTTGAGAACTTTTCGATGCAATTCAAATGGGGTTAATCCAACACCTTATGCAAAATTTATGGCATGTTGAAGCTGAAGATAAATAGGTAAAAAATATGGATATGGTATAGTGTATATGTCATTCTTCTAACTGTACCTATATAGGTGGACCAATCATGTCCTAACATGTGGACCAATCATGGAGTGACATGTTGCAGAGAGGAAAAAATGTGTTTATTTGGTTTTTGGTCTCTAATCTTTGACAACATACTTGTTTAGTATTGGGTCCATGTTATTTTCTAGTTGGGGGCCCTTCGTCCGATGGGGTCCTCTTTTTGTATGGAGGAGGACCTTGGCACCAATAATCATTTTTAATTTTAAGTTTTTTTATATATAAACCATTTTGAAGACTCTCCCACAATATATGTAGGACTAAATTAACCATTGATTTAAAGCCTAGCACCAAACCACAAAGTGGTAGCATAACCAACTTCCAAGATATGCATACCTACCTTCATCATAACATCTCATCCAAGCCTTAGCCCCAAGAACAAGTTTCAAGATAAATAATGTTCTTCATGACCACTAAACAAGCCAAGAAATATATTTTTAAACCTTTGTTTAAGCTAAATACCAATGAATGCGGGATATTAAAGTTGGCCAAGGTTTGAATTAAGGCTAAAACATGGAGCATGGAATTTGAACCCATTACCCCATGCCTCCCATTTTTGGGTCTTTACCACTATGCCATGCCTAAAATTGACCAAAAAAACTAAGGATTTACTTTAAATCCTTTAAAACTCAGGATAAGAAGCCTAAAAGAAGGGTGTTACAGGGGGATTCAAAGCTGTATCTCCATGGTATAAGGATTAGGACTTAGCCATTATACCACATGAATATGAAATATTATAAGAGGAAGGAAATTGTATTTGAGATGGGACTTTTAAAGCCCTTTTGAAAAGGATAAAAAAGTATATGTCCTTTTTATTGCATGAAGAGATATTGGGAGGTTGTATCAAGGCAATTATGGATTTCCTAGAGACAAAGATAGAGAATTAGTTGCATACCAAAGTTATTATTTGATGTAAATATTGTACAAAAAGTGTATTTTACATCATTAATAGATTGGTTCAAGTGTTTTTTGGACTCAAAGATGTAGCCCAAGAGGGCTGAACTACGTTATCAACTTGGGTTTACATATTTATTTGTTTTATCATTTGCTTGATGTTTATTATCAGTATTAAATCTAATTTTAAATTCTTAAGCCAAATTTTTATGTAAATATAGGAAATTGAGAAAATTATTATAAGTATTTAAAATTGGTGAAGTAGATAGAGTTTGCACTTACAACTAATTTTGAATCAAGTTTGTTATCATGGCTATTGATCAAGATTTATTTTATATGGTTTTAGAATTTGAAATTTTCTATTTTGATTGCTAACTAGGTCTATGTCCAAGCATGGAGAAGGATCACTTAAAGTGTATAACCCATAAATTGGTTCAAAATATGTAACAATGGAATCTCCTAGGGGAGAACCAAATTCAAATTTGGGATTCCATCAAGATTTTCTAGAGATGAAGGGCATGGTGGAAGAATTGTACCAAGAAAGGATGAAGAGGAATGAAGGCAAACAAGAGGAATAAATTAATCTGCATCTCCTCCCAAACCTTTTAGGTCTTCCTTTGATGATAAACAAAAGAACATTTCTAATTTTTTCTCCTTTGTTTTAAATCTTGATGTTAAGTTTGATTTTCCAATTTTTAATGGAGAGTTTAGTGCAAAGAAATTTGATCATTGGATCAAGTAGATTGAAGTATATTATAGGGTTTATAAGATTGTGGATGAGGAATAAAAAATACAATTAGCTACTCTTTGGTTGGGTGGTATAACACTCATTTGGTGGGAGATTAAGACATAAAAATATCTCTTGAAACATGGTAAAGTGGTTTATTCTTAGAATGATACTATTTATACATTGAAAAAACAATTTTATCCATTGGATTATATACAACAAGCTACTATGGATTGGCAAAACTTAAGGCAAACTAAGGGTCAAAGTGTACAATATTACACTCAAGAGTTTATAAAATGGACTTTGGTTTTGGGCATTCCCATTTACATTCAAGAGACTCTTTTAAATTATATTGGTGGGTTACATAGTTATTTGAGGCATACAATACTCATGTTTAATCTAATTAACCTTGATTAAGTTTGTGTCCAAGCTACCCATATTGAATCAAGGGGTAAGGTAACTAAAGAAAACTTCACAAAGAAACCAAGTAAACCAATTAAAAGCAAAAGTAAAGGAAAGGGTAAGATTAAACACATTTCCATGGTCAAGAAAGAAGGTGGGAAACATTTTTGTTCACTTTCCAAAAAAGAAGGTCATGAAGATGATAAATGTTGGAAGATCCATCCAAACCTTAGGCCAAAAAGGTTTGGGAACAAGAATAGTAATAAGAAGACTATTGTTACATTATAACAAGATCTTAGATCTGATACAGGTGATGAGACCTAGGTCACTGCTATGAGTTTTCAAGGTTCATCTTCTTAATCTTCTATCACTAAATCTCATTCTTCTCAGTATTATTTTAATTCTAAGTTTATACATGATTAAAAGAATAGAAATGAAATTTTCCACATAGGAGTGATTTCTAAACATAGTAGAATAGATACTCTTTTTGATAGTGAATCACAAGATAATCTCATTTCTAAAGAAGTTTTCAACAAATTAGGACTTAAGACTAAACCACATCCTAAGCCATACCATTTGGTTTGGGTATGTGGTGATGCAAAATTACAATTCGCTAAAACATGTAAACTTAGATTTGCAATCACCCCTAAGTTCATTGATGAGGTATAATTTCATGTGGTTCCGTTTGATATTTATGGCATTGTACTTGGAAGTCCATATTTGTATGATAAAAAATCAATATTCTATATGGAAGAGAATATATATTATCTTGTAAAATATGGGGTTGAATACATTATAAGAGCCCATCAAATAAATGGAAATTTATCACTTGTAGCTACAGGGCATATGAAAAGGCTTATATTGACAAGCAAAAACTTTGTACTCATGATTGTAAAAGCCAAGGAT
This sequence comes from Torreya grandis, assembly GCA_037957365.1. Taxonomy (NCBI): domain Eukaryota; kingdom Viridiplantae; phylum Streptophyta; class Pinopsida; order Cupressales; family Taxaceae; genus Torreya; species Torreya grandis. The sequence continues at coordinate 1,033,600 of JARHVA010005970.1, forward strand.
GATTATGAATCCAAGGATCTAGAAGGTTGTGATCATAAACATAAGCATGAAATAGTTAAGTTGATGTATAACTATGATGATTTTTTTCATGATCCACAATGTTTACCTCCTAAAAAGGATATACAACATGAAACACAACTACAGTAAGATGCACCTCTTCCTAACATTGACATATATAGGTTGTTTATGGTGGAAAATGAAGAAATCAAGAAAAAAATTCAAGAGTTACTCGATAAAGAGGTCATTTGTCCAATCACTTCTCCATGTGGTTTTCTAATTGTTTTGGTGCTAAAGAAAGATGGCACTTGGTGAATGTGCATAGATTTCTAAGCATTAAACAAGATAATGGTGAAAAATTGCTACCCTATTCCTCACATTGATGATTTGATAGATCAATTGAAAAATATTATTTATTTCACTAATTTATACTTGATAAGTGGTTATCACCAAGTTAGGATTAGTGAAGGTGATATTCGGAAAACTATTTTAAAAACTAAATAAGGTCTTTTTTAATGGATGTTTATGCCCTTTGGGCCTTTTCATGCACCTATCACCTTCATGCAGGTTATGAATGATGTATTTAGGCCATTCATAGATGATTTTGTTATAGTCTACCTAGATGATATCTTGATCTTTTGTAAAATTTGGGAAGATCATGTTAAACACATTAGAAAACTCTTAGATACATTGAAAAAGGAGAAATTGTACTTCAAGATGTCTAAATGTGAATTTGGTAAAACATATTTTGTTTGTTTATGATATGAAATAAGAGGTGGTGAACTAAAAATTGATCCCTCTAAAATTTAAGCCATTATGAAATGGCCTAAGCCTAATAATGTTACTGAAGTTAGAAGCTTCCTAGGGGAAATCTAATGTTGGAAGAAGTTCATTGATAATTTTTCATTGTTTGCATCTCTGTTGCATGCTTTGTAAAGTACTAAATTAGTCTTTCAATGGGGAGGTAAGCACAAAAAATCCTTTAATATGTTGTAAGAAAAGATAATCACAACCCCAGTCTTAGCAATTCTAAACTTACAACAGCCATTTGAGTGTCAAATCGATGCAAGCAATTATGCCATGGGTGTCATTTTAATGAAAAATCAAAAACCTATTTGTTTCCATTCATAAATATTCACAAGTGTGGTAAGTAAATATCCTACTTATGATAAAGAGTTGTATGCTTTAGTACAAAGTGTGAAAAAATAAAAGTATTATTTAATGGGAAAAGAAACAATAATCCACACTGATCATCAACATTTGCAATATCTCTAATCACATTTAAAGCTATAAAAATCAAGGCACTTTTGTTGGATGGGGTTTTTATAATAATTCCATCTTGTGATAAAGTATAAAAAGGTACACAAAATAAGTTTATTGATATGCTTTCAAAACCTCCTATTATTACATCTATTCTTTTACAACATACTTCGTTGATGTATGAAAGTTATAAAAATAATATGATAGACATGATTTTAAGGATGTATATGAAGATATAACTGATGGTAATCAAGTAGAATAATTATAATATCACTTACATGATGGATTACTTTATCATCTTGGTAAAAATTTCATTCCATAAGATGAAAATATTCATGTGATTAAGGAATCACATACTTCCCTTGTTTCTAGTCATTTTGGCATTAGGAAAACAATTGAACAATTACAAAGATATTTTTATTGGCCTTAGATGTATGAACATGTATTTAATTATGTAAAAGTTTGTATTCTTTGTGCCACTAGCAATCCTAATAACAAAATTTGGGATTGTATACCCCACTTCCTGTAACAACCCATCCATGGGAAAGTGTTTCTATGGATTTTGTCGTAGAAGGATTGCCTATGTCAAGAAAGAATCATGACTATTTATATTTGGTTGTGGATAAATTTATCAAAATGTGTGGATTAATGCCCTACAAAAAATAAATAACATACGAGGAGACTGCACACTTGTTCTTTAACAATGTTTGAGTTCATTTTGGTTTTCCCACATCTATTATATTTGATCAAGATTCTCGATTCATTGGAAAGTTTTGGTCACATTGGTGGGAATTAATGGGTACAAAACTCAAGAAGATCATTGCCTTTCATCCACAAACTAATGTGAAAATAGAAGTGGTTAACCAAATAGTGGTACATTTGATCCGAGGATATTGTAGAAAGCATCCCAAGATTTAGGATGAACACTTGTGTTATGTGCAACATATTTACAATTGTTCCATACATTCTTCTACACAAAAGTATCCTTTTGAGACTTATAATTTTTACTTGCCTAAGTCCCCCTTGGACTTCATTTTTCGATAAGAATCAATGGTGAATGAACATAAAGATGTAGACAAAGCAAAGAGGTTTATTTAAAAGATATAATTAGTTAATCAATTTGTCCAAGAGCAATTGGAAAAGAGCCAAGCCAAGGATAAGGCTAGGCATGACAAGCATCAAGTTGATCATCACTTCCAAGCTGGTGATCAAGTTTGGCTACACATTAGCAAAGAATGCCTTAAAGGTGAAGGTAAAAATCTCAAACCAATCAAGTATGGTCCATATTTTTTTAACATATTGGTAATAATGATTTTTTATTATAGTTACTTCCATATATGTAGATGTATTATGTGGTAAATTTTGAAAACTTGAAACTATATGGATCAAGGTGAGAATGTTCAAGTTCTTTATGTTGATGATTTTGCTCTTGAATATCTTGATGAGTTAGAGGAAGATGTTATTCTTGATAGGAGGGTGAGGACTTCATGAATGGGTGATGTGGAGTACCTTCATGTGGGTCTAAAAGGGATGCATCCAAGCAAAGAACTATGTATGGAAATCAAAAAAGTGAGGGATTTGTACCCTCACTTATTTTCTAAATAAATATAGATTTTTTGTGGTCTAAAAGCTTCGTAGTGGTGAGGAGTGATTTAGGAGGATCCTTGTAACTGATCCAATCAGATGGTCTCAAATTCTAGTATAAATATCCACACATTGAATAGTTCATCAAGATCTTTCCAATGTAATTATAATGGGGCCAATCTGACACCATATGCAAAAGTTATGGCCTACTAAATCTGAAGCTAAATAGGTAAAAAATATGGACATGGTACAGTGCTAGAATCATTTTTTTAATTAGACCTGTACAGGTGGACCAATCACATCTTGACACATGGACCAATCATATATTGACACATGGTAGAGAGAAACAAATGGGTTTGTTTGGTCTCTGATATTTGACAACATACCTAAAGCATTTTTATATAAAAACCATTTTAAAGGCTCTCCCACAATCCATGTGGGACTAACTTGTCCATTGATGTAAGGGATAGCACCAATCCACAATGTGGAAACACTAATAAAATTCAACATGTCAACATAACCAACTTCCAATACATGCATACCTACCTTCAACATGGCATCTCATCCAAGCCTTAACACCAAGACCAAGTTTCAAGCTAAAGAATGGTCTTTGTGACCACTAAACAAGGCAAGAAATGTCTTTTTAAACCTTTTAAAAGATAAATTTCAACAAATGTGGGGTATTAAAGTTGACAAAGGCATGAAATGAGGCTAAAATTTGGAGCATGGGATTCAAACCCATCACTCCATGCCTCCCATTTTTGGGTCTTTATCACTTTCTCATGCCAAACTTTGGCAAAGTCAACTAAGGATTTACTTTAAATATTTTAACATTTGGGATAAGAAACGTAAAATAATAGCGTTACAAGGGGATTTAAACCCTTATCTCCATGTTAAAAGGATTAGGCTTTAGCCATTATAACATGAGACTATGAAACATTATAAAAGGAAGGAAATTGTAGTTGAAATGGGATTGTTGAAGCCATTTTGAAAAGGATAAAAGCAATTATATGTCCTTTTATTGTAGGAGTTATTGGGAGGTTTTACCAAGGAAATTAGATACTTCCTAGAGATAGAGACATAGAATTATTTTCATACCAAAGTTGTTATTTGACGTAAAAATTGTATAAAAAGTGTATTTTACATCATCAATAGATTGGTTTGAGTGATTTTTAGACCCAAAGACGTAGCCCAATAGGGGTGAACTCCGTTATCAACTTGGGTTTACATATATCTATAATTTATCATTAGTTTATTTTTTATTATCAATCTTAAATCTTATTTTAATTACTTAAGCTATTTTTTTACGTAAAGATGGGAAATTGAGAAAATTGTTAAAGTATTCAAAATTGGTGAGGTAGATAGAGTTTGTTCTTACAACCAATTTTGGATCAAAATTATTTGTGTTTCCACTATCTACTATTATTTTTCATCACTTACCACTTGAATTACATATGGTTCTAAAAATACTCTTTCTTTATGTCAATCCTTATCTTCTCTCAATGGCTTCAACAAGACTCTCTTAAACATCAACACCTCTACATGCCTGGGTTCCTCTAAATGTTCAACTGATCCAACTGATTCCTCATCACCATGCACTATATGCACAACTGCATCTATCCTTTGTATCCCTTCACTTTGTGCCTATGGGTATTTAAAGGATTGATGCCTTGGTTGTCTACACTTAAAATATATTCTTGGGAATACTCTTCCATTTCCTCAACCAAATTTTCCTCATCCTCAAGATTGGTAAAATCTAATTTTATCTCGCACACCCTCTTACTCAGATTGATGCATCCTACTTTGGTCCTATGTATGTGTGTTTCTTTGTGTTTCAAATTCTATGCCTTGCATTTACTAGTTCCTTCTAGGAGCTCTTCTTCCTCCTTGCATAAACTTTCATTTGTCTTACATACTACTCTAATATATGCGTGACAATGTTTCCTCTACCTTTAGTGAAAACTAATAAGTTTATTTGACTATTTAGATCCAGACCATACTTATCTCCTGCTAGATTCCAAAGTTCAATTCATTTATGTATCGTGTGACCTTTTCCTTATATAGCTCATTTTGGCTAGACTTGATAATTATTTTGTAGAATTATTTGGTGTGCTCCTCCACTGACGTATCCTTTTGCCATAGATTCTATTTTTAAAAAAATAGATCCATCTGATAGTCTCCAGGAAATAATTTTCCCTTTAGTTTAACAACCATTTGGTCCTAATTCATTATCTTAGAAATTTCTTTTATGCACCATTTGTTCTAGACCTCCTTCCACCATAGTGTTATATGTCCTTTAAATTTTGTATGCACCATATTAATGCATTGGGGATTAGTAATATCCTCATAATCAAATATTATTCCATGTCATATAGATAATAAATGAGCTCTTATAGATTTAGAATTCTAAATAATCAAGGCAATTCCATCTTTGTGCCCTTACCAATATACTAGATTGATTTTAAAAACCTCTTCTCACCATCATCAATTTTATCCTCATCACCTCATTCACCTTTAGTGCCACTTGCTCCTTCAGTGCATTGTTTATCCACTTCATCATCACTCTCATCTTCTCATGGGATGAAACCTTATCATCAGTCTTCTTCAATGGCATATATATGTGTCTACATAACACATAACACATTTAGCCTTCCTGATTACTTACATCTATTTACCTCTACCAAAAACTCTCCTTGGTGGCATCTTCTCTTCTAAACTTTTACACTATTGTTGAAATTCCATAACTTACAATCCTATGTAGGCAACCTTCCTCACACTTATCAGGATTTAAAACCTACTTTGATACCACTTGGGACATTTATGGGTTTGGGTTAAAAATGAAGAGAAGGAAATCCATGCAATGATTTATCCTCTCACCTTTTTAATTAACACACACTTGCATGCGTGTGCATGCACACACATGCACATGCGCACATGCACACGCGCGCACGCGCGCACGCACACACACACACACACACACACACACACACACACACACACACACACACACACACACACACACACACACACACACACACACACCACACACACACACGACACACACACACACACACACACACACACACACACACACACACACACACACACACACACACACACACACACACACACACACACACACACACACACACACACACACACAAAGTTGAAACCAATTTATTATTTATCTCAAAATAGGTTACATGAACTTTTATTCTTAGTAGGAGGTATGAATATACTTTTGAATAAGTTACTTCAGGCAACCTCTTGATTACAATGAACAACCCTCAAACTAATAGGCAAGACTATCTTTCTACCATTTTCCCTCTCTCACTCTCCTTTAACTTGTTGTTGACTACAATTTTTATAATAGTTTATCTTCTCTCTGTATAATTATCTTTTGAATGGGTCTTGAGGATCCTATTGATAGACCCTTGAAGTTGCTCAAAGCCTTTTTTCTCATTAATCAGTTATCTAACAAGTTAATGATCATTTAATGAATTATTTATTGAAGTGCACATGCTAAGTCATTGGGTGGGGATTCAAAAGCAATTAGGCCACGAAAATCCCAACTAACTAATTTGTTTACATTTATTTATGGGTTCTTTCCTTCGATTCTAACATTAGCTAATTTAAAAATTTAGTAGTCTTGTGACTCTGTCAGAGTGAGATGGTATCTAGGTCAAAACATGTTTATTTTATAACACATTATATTCATGTCTATGTATTTATGTCCAAAATTTCCTTCGTGCACTAGAGATATGTGTGCCTTCATTATTAGTTGTGCTCATGACTCCTTCCAAAACTCATGTGTTAGTGTTTTATGTTGGTTATTCCTATCTAGTTTAGGTGTGATCGAACACTTAGTCAAAATATCACTAAAATTCCCAAAATGATGTAGGATTATTTACACCCTGGATGATCCTCCATCATATAGGAAATCCCCATCTCCCCATATCTATAAAGGTAAAGGAAGGCCCAACTAGTCCCATTTGTATATAGGGGGTTACATATAGATAGTTCAGGGCCAAATTGAGACTTGTTTAGCTCCCCATCCCCAATACCCATATAGATAGAGGTAGAGGGTCCAACCCAATTGATGTTCATCTAGTTATTGGTTCAACTAAGCATGATGCCTGATAATTCTCTTATCTAGAAGGGGGATGCTTGAGAGGTAGATAGTGGGGGAAAATAAATATGTATATATATAGGCTTTTTCCTTTCCCTTAAATTTATAGGGCATAGGGGTTTCTCACTATATAAGAATTTATATGGGCTCATAAGCCATATATATATGGGGGTAAATTTCCATAAATTGAGTGCCTAATGTTGAGTTATAGTTATATCAACTATATAAATAGAGTTATGGATCCATTTCACCATACCACATTTTTAAAGGGTTCAGGTACTACTGTTATAAATCAAGGTGAAGATCAAGGAAGGATTGATATAATTAGAATGGATTAAGATGCATAAGCTATAAATAGTCTACAATTGAATCAAACACTACTACCCATTGATTAGTAAGGGTTACTAAATGTGGGTTGGTTACACCTACCATTCACATCACATATTGCATTGTCATGTTCCCCTCCACTCATTCCACATGATCCTTCTAGGTAGGATGGCCCATAATAAATAGATGATGCACTTAATTGAATTTAGGGTAGAGTCCCTATTCTCCATGGATTTAAGGGGGTCATTTATGTGCTCAAACTCCACATATATATAGGAGTGGGGGATCAACTTGTGAAGAGTTCATAAATAAACCCATTTAGAGATCCATTTATTATGGGAGATAATAGTGAGCCATTGAGTGGGTTCATCCTAGGCCCAGATACTTTATGATTGGATTGATAGCTAGAGTGGTCTTCAAGAGCACATTCATATTATTTTTAGTTTTAGTCCACTCCTATATATAAGTATGAGTGTAACAACATCAAATTGCCTATCCCCTCCTCCACCCCTATATAGAGATAGAAATTTAGGGAGGATGAGTCCACATAGATAGAAGGGGGAACTCAATTCTATTTTATCTCAAGTGTGATTCCCCCCATCCTCTCTATATGGGGTTCTATATATAATAAGAAATCTCTTAGGAGGATTTATATGTAGCTAGGGGGCTATATATGCAATCAAAAAGTGTGTTAACCAATAGTTTCTCTATCTTAACATATGCCTAGATGCTAGAGACTAATACATATTATTAATATAATATAATATCATAATATATTATATGTAATATCATATACTATATATTACTACTCGATATATTATAAACTATATTATATTATGTATTAATATTTTATTATATTATAATATATATTATACATAATTATTATAGTATACATATAATATTATATTGTTATGATATATTGATAATTAGGTATAAAAAACTTGATGGTCAAAGGGGACTCTCTAAACATACTCAATGCCCTCTCTGGTAAGGTAAATCCCTCCCGATCTACCAAACAAGTAATTGATGATGCAAGAGAGTTACTGAAACATTATAAAGAAGTCACCATAGACCATGTGTTTAGGGAGGGAAACAAGGTAGCTAATGGGATGGATAATCTTGGGGTATGTAATAAAAAAATTGTTGTGTGGAAAAAGGATGATGATTTTCCACCTTAGATCATTAAATTAATAGTTAATGATTCTATCCCCATCATTACATCGAAGGAGGGGGTGTATTAGTATGAAGAATAAGTATAAATGATTAGACTTATATTAATGAATCCTAATTTTAAAATTCAATGTTATCATTATTTGGTAAGGGTGAAGCATGTGAGTAAGGTGAGGTGTGGCAACTCCATTATCAATACAACATAGAATGCCATGTGAAGCAGGCAAAGTTACTAAAAATTGTTGTTTGTTTCCTAAGTTTAAACATGAGAAATATAGTTATAATGGGAGGGGATAGGGATATAATTGAATAGATATATTACACTTAAGAAAAATATAATCCCAAAGTATGGTGTAAACTAGAAGAGGGCAATTTGGTTGAGTTCATGACTAGAATCATTGTATATGATGAGGAGGTGTCGAAGGATTTCACCCTAGGTTGGCACCACAAGAAAGTGAAAATGAGAGGAGTGGAGATGAAAATATTAGAAGAGTTTATTGGGGAGGTGAAACACAAGATATATGAGGGTACCAAAGCATTTAAGGATAACTAATGAAAATAATAGGCCTTGAAGAAATTATTTAATTCTGATGTGGACATCATCATTGAGAAGAAATGCTTCCCAAGGATCGATCTACCAAAGTAATGGTCAGACATATGCTTACAGATAATGAAATATATAATTTTAAAAGCTAAATTTAATGTCCTCTTCTCTCATCACTTTTTCTCTTGAATCACTTCAAAGGAGACATAATTAGTTTGCCATATTTCTTGTTTCAAATCACTCAAAATCATAGTAATTGCATTTAAAGCAAATTTTGCAAGTGATCTCATCCACCAAGGTTTAATTTTTCTTATAATTAAGAGAGGGAAAGTTTTGATGGGATAGGAAAGTATATCTAATGGATAAAGAGTTTTTGGATGAGTCTGAGGAGGACCTTGAAAAGTCTAAGGATATTGAGGAGGAAAGTCAAAAATATTTTGAAAAATCTTGGGACAAAGCCCATTCTGAAAGTTAGCACTCGGTGAAGATCATACCCAAGACCAAATATGGCAAATTCAAAACTTAAAATTACTAATAATCCCAAAGATAAGAGGGTTAAGAAATACATAGAAGACTTCTCAGTCTCCTCTGAAGGATTCTAAGGAGAAGAATGAGAAGAAAGACACTACATGTCTTTATTTAACTTTTAATTTGAAATTGATGGAGTTGGACGGATAATATGGAACAATAGGGAAGGCTTATCATAAAATAGATGGTATAATGGAATGCACTAAAGGGTGATGCTAATTTTTTTAGAAAGGATTGGGAAACTAGTAAAAGTGGGAGTCAACCCTCAAACCAATGACGTAAAAACATGCCCTCCCAAGAATGAGACAAGATTGATAGTGACATTTGTGCCTGCCACTATCCCTCCTAAGAGTACAAATAAAATGGAAAGTGAAATAGGTAGCATGAAGGACAAAAAAGATGGCCTGCTTTAGGATAAGGCAACAAAATCTTAACCCAAAAAACTCTATGAAAAAAGAAGAAAGAGATGGACAAGGAGGAAGGACTGAGAGCAAATGAACTCATGGCCAAATAATGAAATATAAAATCAAATAAGACAAGGAACATACTGATTTGGCCACATTGGTGAATTTCTATGACTAGAAAGAGTCTATTGTTTAACTAGGTCCTTATTTATTTCTTACTTTAGTTATTTTTTGACCAAACTTTAGTCTAAGTTTATCAAAGTTTTTGGGGAGTTATGCTAGAAGCTTATTTGCTTTTTTGGCTAGTCTAGAAGACTGGTTTATTTTTTTTTGTTCATTTCTATGTTGACTTGAATATCTATTTGAACTTTCTGGTTATAGAATCCATGTAAAACTTGTATTTTACTTGATCAAATAAAAAAATATTATATAAGTATATATATATTATAATTTATATAATATACATATTACTATATTATATTATATTATTATTTTTATTAAAATTATTACTATTAATACATTTATATATTATTATAATATATGTGATATATATAATATTAATATATAATTAATATATTAATATGTATCATCACCACCTAGTTCACCTTGAAATATTTCACTACTTGCAAGTTCTGTGTGGCCTTGCCCTTCCCACTCTTTTTTCCATTGCTCAAGCTCACCATGAAATATAACATCTCCTCCTTGCACACATCATTGCTATGTTTTATGAAGAAACACACAAAATCATTTCACATTGTCACCTTCACCAAAAATATAATATTATTGTTATTTAACTCTTCATCCACAAAAGGTGAGACATGGTTAGCGGTCATGGGATTAAAGTGAGATACAAATACCAATTTATACTCTTTCACTTTACAAAATCCTGATTAACAAAAATAAAAATCACATCCCTTCTAGCATAACTTGCATCTTTGGGGCAACAACTAGTTTTATATTAGTTGAAATGCTTAATCTACTCTAATATTAAATAAGTATATATTTTGTTTATGTTAATGGTGAAATGTTACAATAGAAGTGACCCTCTGACTAATATAATGGTCATTATGTTTCAAGTATGTATGTATGTTTGGTCAACATTCCATCTCCTCTTATAGAGATTCAAAATATTAAAAATCCCTAATAACTAAGTTTAAAAAAAATACAATCTCAAATCAAATTCGTCTTATCTTAATCACTAATCTTATATGTATGTCTTGAATTTTTTTTTAACAATTCTAATATCCTCATATCATATCATTTATATACATTGTTATTTTTAGTGTGAAAATATCTTAATTAAGATAGTGCTTAATTTTATTTACCCATAACACTACGATTTTATCACCCAAAAAATAAAGAAAAAAGTAACCATTCATCCCAACAAAGGCAAAACTTATTGGACATGTCTCATCACATTAACTTTATTTTATTGTCCTACAATATTTCCATCTCTTTTATTTTTATTTTGTAAATAATGCCTATATGGGTAAATAATGCAATGCACAAATCATTCAAACTAGGTTAAATTTAAGATCAAAGATAATACTATAATAAACATCAATCAAACCCAATATAGTGTCATAAATATTGACCACAAATATAATGAAATTATTAAACAAAAACAATAATAAGAGAGAGAAACAAGACTCTAATGAATACACATGTGTACTATAGTTAACATTTGGAACTAGTAACATAGCAAAATTGACATAAAATCTATCCTAAAAATATAATTGTGACTTGGAACTAGATCAAAATCATTGGAGAGTCGATTACATTCAAGTTTGAATTGGCAAGTTGTAAAATTTTCTTCTGATTGTGTCCTTTATTACTTTATAGGTTTTATGAATTTTTAGACCTTAAGTAAAGTAATATTGATTTATATTATGGCTTCACTTTTGTTTAATTTATGGAGAAAACTATTTGGTTTGATTCTCCTTTGATCTTGACCTAATCCTCAATAATGTATGCATAAAACATTGTGTGAAAGTTAGTTGGATCAAACAAACTATTTACAAGTTATACCTACATGTTATGTATGCTTGTAAATAATGTTCTATGTATTTAAAATTATTTTAAGTGAATCATAAACCCAAATGAGAGATAGGACTTCACCTTATCTCCTTAGATGATCAAATATAAATATATGCTCTGCTTTGACCTTCTCTTGGAAAAATATGTGATAACACAAGACTTGGGTTGATGTTGATGTAATGTAGATTGATGTGAATAATCCTTAGCTCATGGCATAACTCTTGATGATACTTTATAATTTTGCACTAGACAAATGGTTTCTAATAATTTTGGTTCATATGAGACTTGTCAATATGAGAAGATTCAATACTTGATTATTTGATATGAAAATGGCTAAGGATAGATCTGTATAAATAGGGCCCCTTATGATACTTCAAACATAGGCTGACCCTAGAGAATAGTGATAATATAAAATTAAGTAACATGAAATCATGACAAGATGGAATGGATCCATAAAAGGATGAGGTTCAGAATTGATGAAACATAAATTCTGACTTGAAGGCCAAAAAGGATCAGAATAGGGATTAGGTTGAATAGAGGATGGTTTATTGGAATCTTGGTGTTAAAAAGTAACAAATTTTATGTGTTTATGAGGAAATATAGATTAATCAAGGCCAATGGGAGCTATTGTTGGCTTAATGTTTCCAAAAATAGCTAAATGTGTAAAAAAGACTAAATGTGGTAAAACATGACAAAGACATATTGGAAATGGGTCTTGTACTAAAATGAGGTATCTACATAATGACCCACATGGATGTATGTTTACATGAATGGATGTATACATCAAAGTAAAATAGAATTTTAATCATTTACTTTAACATTACCATTAGGGGTGGAATGATGAAGATATGGATTCTTGTGATAGGGCTTCACTCATGTCTTGGTGAATCTAGTGAATTTGGTGTACCTACAAACAATCATGAATTTATGAAAGTAGATAATT
>JARHVA010005971.1:0-27500 GCA_037957365.1 Torreya grandis
GGTCATGACCTCAATATAAATATATTACCAAGTGTACTTTTTAGGTGAATACCTTCTCTAAGATTGAATATTATTATTTAGGATAAGTTATAGATCTGTCTAGTTTCATTTGCATACATTCTGGGGAACCTGATGTGAAATCTAACCTTGTAAATTTTTAATTTTTTTTATAGATAATTGGATTGACTATGTTGACCTAGTTTAACACTCTGCGCATAGGTTTTCATATTTTTTCAACCCTATTGACCTAGTTTGACTATGTGTGCAAGTTTTTATATCTTCATCAACTCAGTTGACCTAGTTATGGCATTTTTTTGTAGGTTTTCTAACTAAGATGAACCTATTGACCCTGTTCAGCTTTCTACACAGATATTTTAATATCAAAAAACTAGATTGATTCAATCAACCTAGTTTATTTTTCACCTAAAATATTTAATTGAATTGATCTAATCAATTATTTTATTTTATACATTTCTCATTTAAAAATTAAGTCAATCAGATTGACATAGTTCTATTTTTATTTTCATTTACTAGTTTTATTTATAATAAGTCAATTAACTTGATTATTCTAAATATTATGTGTTTCTCACTACAGGTTCAACTTTCCACCTGAACAACACAGTTTTAAAAAACAACTCAGCCTTCTCAAGAAAAAACTATTACATCAAACTAGTTGACTCTATATTATTTTCTAGGTTCATTATAACCAGATCAGTAACTTATCTTTGTAAAATTTTAAATAAATCCATTTTTTATTATTTTTTGAAATTTAAATTTTAGCACTATCATTACCAATTTTTTAGTTTTATAAAATTGTACCTTTATAGTCAAATAAGTTGATTGGATCGACTTAGTTTTATATCTACCTTTTATCTAAAAAACTAATTTGATTCACTCAACTATGTTTATTTTGGATTGTCTTCCAATAAACTAAGTTGATCAGCTTGAATCTATTTTATTATATTTGTATAACTTGATCAACCAAGTCAACTTTATTTTGATTACTTTTCTTCTTAGTTTAAGCAAAGGGAATTAACCTACATTTATAGTAATTAAAATCATTTTTATTTGGTTGCCTATTTATTTACTTTATAAAAACTATAAATTAGCTTTTAAAATTTTGATTTTTGCTCTTATTTTTCACTTGGTTTGGTTTTCCCTAAAAACTATGTACCAGTAATTTTCAAACAACTTAGTTACTATCATGAAGGGCTACTTGATACTCTATTTGTTATCCTTGTTTATTTTTTACAGATATTATGGTATGAGGGGCTTGCCCCAATACTCATATCCATAATAAATATCTAAACACAGTCTTCAGTTTTTGCTTACCTCATGGTATTTTGAAAACACTTAGGATTTCCCTCTTTATTAAACCTTAAGAATCCAACCATCCATTTGTTTGTGTGGTGCATCACTTAATGGTTAGCATCAATAAGTTACTTCCATCTTACCCTTTAAAATAGGTTTAGTGGGATATGGGAATGGTAGTTCTTCCATAGTCAATATTCTAAAATATTGGGCTAACATTATCCAATGAACAAGCGTCTCTAGAAGCCTACACTTTCAATCAAAGTATGACTTCTTGATCTTATTTTCAAATAATTAATTAGATTCTAAATTTCATTATTGTTATTTATTATTTATTATTATATGTTTTATTATAAATTTATATTGTCCAATGTTGATACAAGGTTTGTGTTGTCTATTACAAATAGATCAACCAGCTCGATGTAGTTTCCTATGTGTTTATCTCTCTCTTTTATAATCAAAACTCATTCATACAGATTCAAACTATTTTAAATTTTTACCAGACTATAGAACTCAATCAACCATCTCAATTTAGTCTATTTCACACTATTTTATTTTTCTTCCTACAAAACTCAGCTGACTAACTCAACATAATCTATTACAAATTGTTTTGCCTTTCCTTCTTATAAAACTTAGTTGACCAAATTGACCTAATATTTTACATATTGTCTTATGTTTTGTTTCTTCTTAACCACATCAATTTGTTTGAATGCATACCTATTGGTTTATTTAGTTATATCTCAGATTATCTGACCTTCTATAGCTCAGTAAACTACTACGTTAACCTGTTCAACACTATAGTAGTTGCCTGACATAGTCCTGTCACTTACCTATTCAAAATGATATTGACCTATATGATTGTATAGCAATTGGCTAACATGGTCATTTTTCATACCTAATTTTTATCTGGTCAATCCTATATAGTATCTGGTTGACTTAGTTTTATTCCCATAATTTTTTTCCTTAAACATTCTTAGCTTTCTTTTTCCCTTGTTTAAATTTCATGAAATCACCTATCAAAATATCTCTTAATAAGCTTAACCCATTTAGATGATACATGGGTTGCTATTTTTTACCTACTTTAACCACCCAAGTGGACAATCCCTCATAATGCATTTTTTCATGTCCTTCATCTATTTATTACAACATGGATAAAATCACCCAAAGTGATGATGTAGATGGTTCCAATCCATTTCACACTTCTTGGGATACTACCTTATTCAAACTACCTTAATATACCATTGGAGTAATCAACACAAGCTTAATGAATAATCCCACAAGGAATCCTCCAATAGACAATATCCTTACTCTTAATAATGAGAATTTTCCTCATAAAAACACTATTATTCCTCCTCTTAACAATCATAATATTCCACCTTTAAATAATAATATTCAAAATACATAAATTGATGCTACTCAAATTCTTGCACAAACAGTCCAAAAAATGAATGTTATGGAAATTAAAAACACCTCTCAAATGATTCAAATGCAGTAGCATCTATTACAAATGATCAATCAATATCTTCTAATATTACCTCAAAATAATAATAAATTTATTCCTCCTCCTCTTAGATATACAAATGGGAATATCATTTTGAAACCCCTTATGCATAAGATGCTTCAAAATATATAAAATTAACCTTTATCTCATTAAATTATATCCATTGATATTGGAAACATTTCTCCAACTAGTAAATATGATGTAAATAAAGACCTTCCATATTTTATTAAGGCATTTAGTAATATGTACAAGGAATGGATACAAACAAATACCTTTGCTACTACTAAACTTCTATTCAAAACATTTATAGGTGATGTTTGAAAATGGTATAATCAATTATATTAACATTCTATCACATAATTATATGATTTGTTTAATGCTTTAGAGGAATTTCAATAAAATGATATTCTGAAAAATTGTCTTAGTCATTTTATCAATGGTAAGCAATCAACATCTCAATCAACTCATGATTTCATCAAACGATGGAAATCATTAACTCATAAAATAATTCATAAAATGAATGATGAAAATATCTTTAAATTATTTATCACTACCTTAACACCTTCACTTCAATATAACGTCCAAACTTTTTCTCCACAAACTTTAAACAAAGCATTTGATCAAGTTAAAAGACAAGATTTCCTTATGATATAGTTTGAACCAATTCATAGATCAACCAAGGAATTTTTACAAACCTCAACTAACACAATTACAAGTACTACTCAAACTAAAGTAGGAGTAGTCAAAGCCAATAATCAACTTGCTTTCCACCCACTATTAATGGTACCATAAATGAAGCAATTATTATCTCCATCTAAACCCTTCGCCTATAATACTACCACACCTTTATAGTATGACCCTAATAAATTTTGTTGGTTTCATGATGATGTGGGTCATCATCATGAAACATGTCATGGGATTATCATATTTATTATTTCTTTTATGTTATGAGACATATTTAACTATGATGTTATGATCAAATTACATCATCATGATTATATTAAAGCATCCCAAAAGAAATAAGTTACTTTAATCAAATCTTCTAAACCTCAAAAATATTATTTTACCTCTAACACATAACATTCAAATGATAAAATTTGTCCAATTGATCTTGATTATGATCACGATTATACCAATTCTCAATATGTGAATGCAACTAAAGTCAATTATAGATGAAAACCTACTCACAAAGACCCTATCACTAAACATAATAAACCCTTCACCAATGAACAAGTACTTTAAAATACTATAACTACTACACCCACATCTTTCAAATCAAATGAAGAAACACTTTCACAAGTAGAACCCCAACCTACTTTTCCTATTCTTAAGAAAAACATTGTACCTCATAAATCTTGTGTTGGTTCTTCATCCTCTAAATCACATTGAAATTTCTTGGAAGAAAACAATTCAATGCCTTATAAAATTCCCCTTTTGGATTTAGATCTTAATTATCTATATCATCACAAATTCATTATGTATAAATTATAAAATATTGAAGAACCACCATCATTTGATTCAAAAATCCCTTCTAATGATCCTTCACTTATTATTGGCTAGATTTGGGCCACATACCAAGTTATGCTCACTTGCTAAACCACCCAATACAGAGTTCTTGATTGAGCATTCAATTCAAATTGTCTGGACATACTCTAGATGGTGTAGACATAGTGAAGGGGTCATGGAGCTCAGAAAACTTCTAAGCTACAACATTAACCATATGATAAATTGGGGAGCACATGGAACTCATATACTCTACTCACTCCATCTAGATTTTGCCCAAACATTTAGTCCCAGTAGTAGGAGAGGATAAACAACTATTTTAGTATTATTAGTTTTCACATGTATGGACAAATCAAGTAAAATAAATCATATGGGAAGCCTTTAGGTCATCAGATCAAATGAGTTTACTCCTTGTAGCATTAAAACCATCCCCTAAAATTTTGGTGCCTTTATGAGTTCTACACTTCAAGTTACGAGTCTACAAAGTTAGCCAAAAATTAAGGGATATTGATACAAGTGTCAACTTTATGCCTTGGATAAAATCCATGAGTTTAAATTTGATGGTTTATAGAACATCAAAAAAAATCTCATGAACGTCAAATGACATTTACGTGAACATCGAGTTTAAGCTCTAAGAACTAGCTATTGGGGTTTTAAAAAGCCCTAGTAAGGAGCATGAGAAGAAGAGCATGATCAACAAGTGTTAAGCCCATAGGATCTTAGAATAGATCAAGTAGTTTTAAAATATCAAATACCAATGAGGAGCTAATCTCAAGGTGATGGGTCCCAAAGATCCATGGTTCATGATTAACTAGGTCTTAGGATTTGACAGTGTGTGATGGTTGAGGTGTCAAAGGATTTTATCTAGGTCATTGATAGCTAATGACAAAGGAATAAAATAAAATTATTTTTGCAAAAGATGATCAAAGAGGATGAGATTGACTTATAAATCTAAATAACCCAAACTCAAGCCTGACCTAGGTTGGTGGCAAGAGAAATAGATCTCTATAGACTCAGATTGGACTGATAATCAGGCAAAGCACTATATCTATTAGAAAACCAATATTATTAGATTAGTTTTCCTCTATAATTAAATTTTTCTATGATACAATATAGAAGTAGATACATGGCTAACAAAATATTATTCCAATCTATGCCTTGATAAGTCACTAATTCAGACTAAACATGACACTTCCTTGGTAATTCAAAGACCTAAAAATCTTGCCTTCAAGATAAGATTTGGTGGAAGATCAATGGATCAGAGCTTCAAGATTCAAAAAGTATTTGGAGCATTCACTCCCATCGGGCCACTATTTTCCACCTTTGGCTAATCTTTGTCTTTTAGTGTAGCTTACTAAAACTAGAATGGTTTGGGGCTATTAGAGAAAATGATGAAGATCTCATTCATAATGACTTAATTAGACCAAAAGCATGATAAAACATCTTGAAAGCTGACAGCTCATTGGCCATCAAGAACAAAAAGCTTTCAAGATGTTTTATCATGCTTTTGGTCTAATTAAGTCATTATGAATGAGATCTTCATCATTTTCTCTAATAGCCCCAAACCATTCTAGTTTTAGTAAGCTACACTATTAACTAGGTCTTAGGATTTGACAGTGTGTGATGGTTGAGGTGTCAAAGGATTTTATCTAGGTCATTGATAGCTAATGACAAAGGAATAAAATAAAATTATTTTTGCAAAAGATGATCAAAGAGGATGAGATTGACTTATAAATCTAAATAACCCAAACTCAAGCCTGACCTAGGTTGGTGGCAAGAGAAATAGATCTCTATAGACTCAGATTGGACTGATAATCAGGCAAAGCACTATATCTATTAGAAAACCAATATTATTAGATTAGTTTTCCTCTATAATTAAATTTTTCTATGATACAATATAGAAGTAGATACATGGCTAACAAAATATTATTCCAATCTATGCCTTGATAAGTCACTAATTCAGACTAAACATGACACTTCCTTGGTAATTCAAAGACCTAAAAATCTTGCCTTCAAGATAAGATTTGGTGGAAGATCAATGGATCAGAGCTTCAAGATTCAAAAAGTATTTGGAGCATTCACTCCCATTCGGGCCACTATTTTCCACCTTTGGCTAATCTTTGTCTTTTAGTGTAGCTTACTAAAACTAGAATGGTTTGGGGCTATTAGAGAAAATGATGAAGATCTCATTCATAATGACTTAATTAGACCAAAAGCATGATAAAACATCTTGAAAGCTGACAGCTCATTGGCCATCAAGAACAAAAAGCTTTCTAAACTCCCCCTTCTCTCTCTTTTCTACTATAAATGGAGTCCTTGAGGCCAAGAATAGATATCTCTCACTTCTTTAGATAGATCATTAGATCTCTCTCTGTATTTCTCTTAGTTCCTTCTCTTGGTTAGACTAGACTCTGCCAAGATAGAATTTTTAACCTCTTGAAGTAAATAGAAGGTTATATTTTATTTCTATTACTCTAGTATAGTGTGTATGTGTCTAATTTGTGCATGTGGTAGAAGTTTCTCCCTTGCCAATTTATGCAGTTATCTCACGTAGTTATTAGTTTATCTATTTATGCATGTCATATTTAAAGCTTTGTATCCCTTTATCAAAGCCCACATGTGGATACTGTGACTGGTTAATGTCTTACTTTTGACATTTCCTTCATTTCCTTTGGCCCAGACCATTTGGTGAACCTTCACATGAATGTATAGCAAATAATTGGATTTTGAACCCAATCTCTACTTATTTCCTTAGTGTTCTTTGAGTCGAGCAAGGAGAATAAATCTATAGTTTGGTGCATCACTTGTTAGCTTTCATAGGATCCCTCATCCCCTTCTAAACCCTTTCTTATGCATTACTAGGCTTAGTTTTAGTTTAGATGAGCATCAAAGAGGAATCGACCTACTCTGGAGGTTCAGCCCCATCATGGGATACCCACAGCCTAGGGTTGTTCCCATTTTATGGCTCAACTAGGAGAAGCTCAAAAGACTTCTCCCAAGGGTATGAGTTAAAGCCATAACAATTCCTAGCACACCTAGTGGGACAAAAGACTAAATTATTTTGGTGTTATTTTTCTTCATTCTAGCCTTTGGAGACATTGTTAAAACACCAATTTCAACTCTAATCATCTCTCATCTGGTTTAAACATTCCAAGTGCCTAACCCTCATTATCTGATATGTAAAATCAACCATATTTTTATCAATATGCTTGTTTTATGCCTCAATATCCCTCTTATTAGATGGATAACATTTGTAAGTTCCCTCTAAGTGGTCCTCAAAAGGCCTACTAGCCCTATCATGACCCCTGTCCCTTTATTACCCCTTATCAAGACTAGACTTAACCTGTTACATCCCTATCAGGAGCCAAGCAAGCATTATTAGCCTATATGGGGCTAATAAGAGAGATTATTATAGGTTTAGAGTTTTTTCTTATCATCCCTACCCATGTTCTATAGAAGGAAAGGAGTACTTTAGTTGGTCAAATATGGGTGGTCTACCCTCAAAAGTGAATAGTGGGTAGCATGTATGCGTAAATATGTGGTGATGATAGGGAGTTTAATTCAAGATGTAGGTAGTATATTAGTATCCTTTGAAATATATTAGGCCCACTTAAACTAGTCTTACATGGAGCCTTAAACCCAATTTCCAAAGATCCCAAAATAGTCCCCTAGTCCACCTGGTCAAGTCTTCTTCAAGAACTGAGCCAGCTCTGATAAAAGAAGAGTTAATCATGTAAGGAATGGATCAAGAAAATATATCCTAGATTAGTTAGCTTGGTGTTTAAGATTTTAGAGACTCTCTTTCCTTCACTCAAGGGCCACCAAAAAGATCCCTCAAAACCCTAGATTGGAAGGATACTCTCATAAGCTATGAGCAAGGAGAACTTCTTCACCATCCCACCATCTCCCTTTAGGGTTGGAAGCTTGTTGTATAAAAGATAGAGGAGAAGATTACAATCATAGGTAAACCTAAAGAAGATAATTCAAGTGTTAATGATGAGGAGATCATAATAGGTGTCTCATTTCCTTTGGAGGAGGGAGAATCAAGTTTAGACCAACCTTCTTGGCATGGCTTTAACACGAATGAGCTAGATCTCAATGAAGAAAATCCTCAAGATGAAATTTTGAGTGAATTTGATGAGGAAGATATCTTGAGTGCTCAAGAGATACAACTAGAATAACCATCACCTTATGAGAAGGAGGACTTTAGGAACAAGCAAAAATTCCCACATATGCATGAGCTTCAAGAAGACTATGATCTAATTGTGCCTGGGGAGTATGATGATGAAATAGTGAAGCACAAAAGTGAGGTAAAATCTAATTGCTCAATACTTGTATTGAAAATAAGATGCCCCATCAGATACCTAGCTCAGTTGGAATATACCAAGGAGGAGCCATCACAAGTTGTGCTCAATTTAGAGCATAAATTTGAGCCTCAATAAGAACAACATCAGCTTGCACGTTCACTCCATGAGGCTTGCACATCTAAGCAATCAAATTGGAAGGGTGAGTTCATTTTTTTTCTTTTCTCAAGAGAAGCATTCCATCAATTTGTTAAAAATATAGTACTTCTCCATATTTATTTAGTAGCCCTAAAGCAGTTAAAATATCATGTGTTATTTAGAAAAGGAAGGTACTTTATACAACCAATTAATGGTTTTGTATAGTTTCATTCTACTTGGTTAGTTTAGGATAGGTTATATTTCATGATTTTTTCCAAGTGCCTTGGTGCACATATATTTAAGTAGGTTAGTTGTTTTTGTTCTTTTTTCCCTTCTATTTCAAAAGAGGTTCTAGACTAGCTTAGAGAGTTGACTTTGTGCCCAACGAATTAGACTAGAAAATGGACTGGGTTCTTAAGTATTACAGACATGCTTCCATATGAGTCACCAAAAATGTTGGCTATATTTATCCCACATACCAAGTTGTGCTCACTTTTTAAACCACCTGATGCAGATTTCTTGATTAAACATTCAATTTAAATTATATATACATGTTCTAGATGGTGTGGGCAGAGTGAAGGGATCATGGAGCTCACAAACCTTTTAAACTACAACATTAACCATTGATAAATTGGGGAGTGTGTGTAACTCATCAGCTCCACTCACTCCATCTAGATTTTATCCAAACATTTGGTCCCAATAGCAGGAGAAGATAAATAATTATTTTAGTATTGCCAATTTTCATGCATATGGATAAATCAAGAAAAATCAATCATATAGGAGGCCTTTTAGGCTAATGGATCAAATGGGTTTACTCCTTGTAGCATTAAAACCATCCCCTAAAAGTTTGGTTCACTTCAAGTTATGAGTCTACAAATTTTGCCAAAAATTGAGGGACATTCGAACCAGTGTCAACTTTATGCCCTGGTTAAAATCTATACGAGTTTAAATTTGATGGTCTACAAAATGTCAAAAATGTTCTCATGGATGTCAAATTATGTTCACATGAATGTCAATTTTAATCTCTAAGAACTAACCATTGGGGTTAAAAAATCCTTTGTGGGAAGCATGAGAAGAAGAGCATAATCGATAAGTGTCAAGCCCACATGAGCTTAGAAAATATCAAGTAATTGGAAAATCTTGAAGATCAATGAGGATCTAAGCTCAATTTTATGGGTCTTAAAGATACATGGTTTGTAATTAACTAGGTCTTAGAATCTGATGGTGTGGGATGGTTGAGGTGTCAAATGAGTTTAGATAGGTCACCGATAACTAACGATAAAGGAATGAGCTAGGATATTTTTTGCAAAGGATGACCAAGCAACATGGCAATTTGAAGAAATGAAACTCAAGCCTAAATTGGGTTGGTGGAAAGAGAAATAGATAACTACAGACTCATATTGGATTGATTATCAAGTAAAGTGTTATATCTTTAAGAAAACCAATATTCTTAAATTGGTTTTCCTCTATAGTTAATTCAGTTTAGGATCCAAGATAAAATCAGATACATGGATAACAAAAAATCATTTCAATCCATGCCTCAACAAGCCACTGATTTAGAATAGACATGACACATCCTTGGTAATTCAAAGACCTAAAAATCTTGCCTTCATGATAAGATCTGGTGGAAGATCAATGGATCAAAACTTGGGGATTCAAAAAGTAGTTGGAGAATTCACTCCCAATCGGGCCAGTATTTTCCACCTTTGGTTAATATTTATCTTTTAGTGCAACTTATTAAAAATGGAATGATCTAGGGCTATCAAAGCAAATGATGAAGATCTCATTCATAATGACTTGATTGGACCAAAAGCATAATAGAACATCTTGAAAGCTGACAGCTCATTGATCATCAAGAACAAAAAGCTTTCTAAACTCCCCCTTCTCTCTCTTTTATACTATAAATGGAGGCCTTGAGGCTAAGAACAGATATCTCTCACTTCTTTAGATAGATCATTAGATCTCTCTTTATATTTCCCTTAGTTCCTTCTCTTATTTAGACTAGACTCTATCAATATAAAATTTGTAACCTATTGAAGTAAATAGAAGTTATATTTTATTTCCATGACTCTGGTATAGTGTGTATGTGTCTAATTTGTGCATGTGGCATAAGTTTCTCCCTCATCAAGTTATGTACTTATCACACCTAGTTATTAGTTTATTTGTTTATGAATGTCATGTTTAGAGTTCTACATCCCTTGATCAAAGCCAACATGTGGATACTATGATTGGTTAGTGTCTTACTTTGGACCTCTCCTTCATTTCCATCAGCCCAAACCATTTGATGAACCTCCACATGGATGTATAGCATATAGTTGGATTCTAAACCCAATCTCTACTTATTTCCTCAATTTTATTCAAGTCAAGTAGGGAGGATCAATCTATATTTTGGTGCATCACCTATTAGCTTTCTTAGGATCCCTCATCCCCTTCTAATTCTTTTCTCATAAAGTATTAGGCTTATTTTTAGTTTAGGTGAGCATCAAAGAAGAACCAACCTACTCTAGAGGTTCAGCCCCATCACGGGATACCCATAGCTTAGGGTTGTTCCCATTGTATAGCTCAACTAGGGGAAGCTTGAGTAACTTCTCCCAAGGGTGCAAGTTAAATCCATAACACTTAAAAAATTGCATACAATTGAAACCATTTCCACATCCCCCAAATCATTCATAAATTTTCTTGAAGAGGATATGATTAATGATGAAATTAATTTTTAAGTTGACAAGCCACCCCTCATAAATAAAATTGTGATCAATAATACCTTATTTGAAAAGTCTTAGTAGATGAAGGATCAGGTATTAATGTTACCTCTCTTTGGTTAATTCAATAAATTATATACACCAAAAAAAATCTTAAACAAACATGTCTCACATGTAGAGAATTTGATAAAATTAATCAAAAACCACTTGGTTGCATTTGGCTCCCACTTGTTATCAGACCTAAGATAATTCACACTAAGCTCATGGTTCTTGATCTACCATTATCTTACAACATGCTCCTTGGTCTCCCATGGACACATCATGTGCAGGCTATTACCTCTTCAGGTAGTCAATGTATCAAATTCATTTATAATGGAAAATGTTACAAACATCAAGTTGATCCTAATATATGGAGTATACAACTACCAAATCTTAAATCTCAATATCGCATTCCAATTATTCCTGACATCAATAATGCACCTATCCCTAAAATTGTTAAAATGAATCATGATTTACATGTTACTCTCATTGATTTAGATGATGATAAAATAAATGAGTTAAAAAACCCTTACAATACCACTAGATTACCTCATTATATTATGGAATGGAATCCTCCTTCTTTACTTCCACATGATTTCACCATTCCTCTAATTCATGATACAACTGACACTCCCCCTCCATGTAATGCATATTAATCTTATTACATAGAAGATGAATTTACATGTGATGAGTATGGAGTGGCCAAATTATTTCAAGATCCTTTAACCATGTCTCCTCAAAAAATTAACAACTTAGGTGTTTCAATTGCTCATTCTCCCATGGAAATATATGCATGCACTATTTATCACACTTAAGATCATAATTATATCATGGCCTAAATCCAATCACAAGATTTATATGTACAACATTATTAAAAGACATTATCAAAAATACATGCCTTCAATTATGATGCCCATGTCATTCATATATCATTTGATATTGAATCATATCCTACAGGATATGTACCTCATATTAATATACCATTATTAGACACTCCATGGGTAATTGAAGAAATCTTGACTCAGGAATCTTCTAAACTTTCTACATAAACTAATATAATACAAACTATTGTCCCAAAAATATTCTTACTCCTTATGATCGAATTGATACCACTGAGGTTATACAACTCAATACAAATGAAACTTCATCTAGTGAACAAAGTAATGCAAACATTACCAATATGGTTGACTCTACCCAACCAAATATCAACAATATAGAATCTATACCTACTATTACACCAGAAATTACCTTAGATAATAAAGCCACTGATCTAAGACAAATACATTTTGAATATGATAGCAACAATAATCAAATCATTGATATGTAAGTGGATATCAAATAATATGTACCTTTACCTACACTTCCTAGTGATAAAGTTATACTTGAGCTACTCCATGATAGATAACCTCAGATTCCATGCCAACATCATAAACTAGGAAACTTAAAGAAAAAGGTGCCTTGTTTTAATAATTTCATCTCTAGTGTAGATCCTAAAACACATCATATTTCTTTCATCCCTCCTATTCCATACCATTTCCAAGATGGAAATGTTAAACTTGTTTAAGGAACTACAAAAATAGAATATGGTACATTGATATGTCCTCAACATATAACCATTTCTAAATATCTCACTCTTAAAGAGCATGATAACTTTAGTTTTTTCTTTGATAAATATCATAAATATTTTTCCTGGTTATATTAACACATGTCAAGAATTGATCCTAACATCGTTATTCATAGCATCCTCACTTATTCAAATGCTAAACCCATTATACAAAAGCAAATAAATTTCCAACCTAATATTTCTACCTCATGTCACAAATAAATAATTAAAGTTTTGGATGTTAAATTCATTAAACTTGTGGACTACTCAAAATGAGTCTCAAACATTGTTCTTGTTTGTAAAAACATCACAATGTTTATTCATATATGCATTGACTTTTGTAATCTAAATTTAACATGTCCAAAAGAAAACTTTCCCCTACCTTCAATATATGTTATCATCGATTCTACCACTAGGTATGAAATGTTATCACTCATGGATGGTTTCTCTAGATATAATGAAATTCATATAGCTCCTGAAGGTCAACATCAAACAACATTTACCATAGAATGGGGCACTTAATTTTTTTTCAATGCCTTTTGATATAGAAAATGTTGGAGCCACCCTATCACTATGTAATGACCCATATTTTTCATGATCTTATTCACAAAATTATTGAAACTTATGTGGATAACCTCATTTCTAAATATAAAATTCATAAAACTCACCTTCATGATTTAGTTATCACTTTTTATTAACTCATTAAATATAAAGTTAGACTTCATCCTTTTAAATGTGTATTCAAATTTACATCTGATAAACTTCTAGGTTTTATAGTGACCCTTGGAATCATTGATGTTGATCATACTAAAATCAAAGATATCATCAACATGCTAATACCTAACTCTATTCCTAACATATGAATATTCCTTAGAAAGCTTGGGGAAATTTTTCAGTTTGTTTCATAAATGGCTTATCATATTTACTCCATCAATTCTCTTCTTAAAAAAGGTAATGCTTTAGAATGGATAGATTCATGCCAAAAATCATTTAATAGAATGAAAGAATCTTTAATTCATCTTCCCACTCTTCATCCACCTTCAAATGATTATCCATTAATTATATATACATCCTCTACACCCATATCAATTGGGGAAATGCTTGCTTAATAGATGATATTGGTAGAGAATATGTTATTTACCATATCAATCAAGGTTTAATTGATTATGAAAAATTCTATACCAAATTAAAACATGAATACATCGCTATCTATTTTTCAACTAAAAATATATGGCATTATATGCTTTATCAAACTACGTATGTCATTGTCCATGCCAATCAATTTCATCATTTCTTCTTCAAAGCTTTCCTACCTAGAGATAGAATTAGCAAATGGATGGTACTATTGATGAAATCCAACATTAAAATTATTACATAAAAATCAATCAAAGGATAAATCATCACAGACCAAATCATGGTGGCTTCATTACCAGCTACAAACCACCTTCAAGATACTCTCCCTGATAAAGAAATTATTTATACTAAATTTCCTAATCAAGAAATTTCTCTCAAAGATTATTTTTCACAATTTCACTACTAAATTAGAAGCAAATAACCAAGAAGAAATTGATTTCACACCTACCAATAAATATAAAGTAGTCATCAAATGAGTATCAAGAGTTATAATTGACTAACATGAATATACTTGGACACTACACTTTTATGGCATAAAATACCTTCAAGGAACTAGGGCAAGTTATATCTTAACTAACTGTAAACACCCTAATTTGTTCAAGAAACCACAAGTACTATGTCTTTTGTTGTTCTTTTACATGACAGTCTTAGTGATGGTTATAGTCCTTATTCATGTGGTCATTTTTAGTCTTTTGATATTTTTTGTCTTATTTTCCATATTTATGACACTCTCAATAATCATAATTCACCCTTTTCCAGTCCTAGGGGCTCCTAGCCTATCTTTGGTTTTTGCTTTATTTTGAACCTTAGGATATTAAAGCCACTATTAGGATAGTAGCACCATATGGTGCTATTTTTTTCGAATTAAAATGATAGATAGGAGGGTTGAATTAGTCTTCAAAAAAAATTCTTACCAATCTCACTTAAGCAACCATGAAACAAACAAATAAGCATATAGATATTACAAGCATAAACACCTATCCATATAAGCATGAAAAATAAGAACACAACATATATATGGGAAACCATGAAGGGGAAGAAAACACAATGATATATGAAAATAGACTAAAATATTATAATTCAAACACCAAATTTAGTGAAGCACCCACTTCACATGAGCACCATCCCCAATTAGCTAAGCACCAACTCTGTTAGGCTTTAGCAAGCACCAACTTGCAAGGATTCACCAACCTCATAGATGAATCAAAAATAAATAAACCACCTAAAACCCTTGATCACCTTAAAATTAATTTGTTACTCATACAATAGATGATGATTTCCTTCTTTAGTTTTTCTCTCTTTTATCCCTCTCAAACTGCCTTTTAGGCTTTTTTGCCCAACTAGTCCTCTTCTTGACTTGATTAGGTCATATGAACTTAATTTTCATGCACATAACCTCTATAAAATATTCATAATATATCCTATATACTCCTTATATGGTTTACAAGACCTTATTTTGATCTGAAATATATTATTCTATTTTATTTCTCTTATATCTTTTTAAATAGGCCTAAAATTGCCTAGTATTTATACAAGTCTCTTGTTAGTATCCTTCTTGGTCAGACAAACACCCTTAAATTCTTAATTATGCCATGTAATATATATTTATTACATATAATATTCATTAATAAAACATGATTTGAGTCCCTTTAAGTTTGGCATACCTCAATTAGGCCTCATTTCATCTTTAGGTCTACTATAGGACATGTTACCATTTGATATCCTTGGAAAATTTTAAAACACCTTACATTGAAACAAAATGTCTTATTACACTCAAATATTCCATTTATAATCTCATTTAGGCTCCATGACACCTTTTACCTTCAACCACCATTTGAAGCACATCATTAATAATGTTCATAATTAGGCTTGTGCATACCCAAAAAGTCTATCTTGAACAATTGAAGCATAAACAAAAAATTTAAAAATAAACATGGAAAAAAATAACATACATAGAATATAAATGACCTTATGGTCATCTCCATGTGATATATACTTCATAACTCATGGAAAAATGACTCAAACCCTTCTTTATAAATAACTCACTCTACACTGCCAACTAGCCTCAAAACACAATCATGAAAACATGAACTTTTGATACCTGAAAGAGCATAAAAAAGGAATTAAAATGAATTAACATGATATTAAAACATCCTTATAATAACCTCCAACAATAATATCATAATCTCTAATGTCAATTATTGGTCTTGCAGACTAATTTATTGACCTTCTCTTTCATTGACCTTATTCTGTCAGACAAGCCATTTTTGGCTTCAACATTTTCACTAATTTCACTAAGTAAAAAACCTTATAAAAAGAATGTATAGTAAATAAAATTAAAATATATAAACACCATTTACATTATATTATTCAACTTATAGCATAGATCCTCAAACTCATTATTGTAACTTACTTATCTAGAACTGTTAGTTTGCCTTAAAGCACAGTCATGGTGAAAATGATCTTCAACACCTATATCACCACTTTTAGAGACTTATAATTCATTTGTATGATATTATTATATCATTATACAATTATTAGATACAAATATAACATGTTCAAATGGAAATATTATCCTTGCAGACCAATCTCATAATCTTATACCTTATTGTCTCATTTGAACCAGATAGGTCAACTTATGAACAACATTTTCATCATATCCACTAACCTCCAAAAATTATATACAAAAATAAAATATTTTAAAATTATTTAATAAGATATTAATGTAATTGGATTCATCCCTACTCCATGATAACACATTCCTAATCAACTTCTCACTTCTACCTGGTTTTTTTCACTATTTGCACCATTAGGCTTGTTAGCAACTGGTCAACTTGTATGATCAATTTATCTCACCTAAGGTATATAAAATATTCATAAACCACCATGGTCATAAAATAATATTTTAAATATTTTCCCTCCATCTATTTATCAACTTTGACTTGGTCAACTCTAACTGCTATAACAAATCTCCAAGAAACAAGGCCTTTTCTATAGGGTCCACTCACTCATTTGACAAACCAATCACACCTATAGGTTCCTATGAGAGTTAAATACAACCTAAAATAACTTAAATATCAATAAAAAAAACCATTCTTATCACTTTAGAACAAGATATTTCACATTGGGTCATTGTTAGGCTTATAGAGAGGGTTAACACTATTTATAGTGTTAATGATTGTTCATAAAGTATTGCCCCTCATTTCCAAAAATAATGCTTAAATATTCTATAAATTAAACTTCCACATCTCTCCTTAAAATCTTATGTTCCCATTTATATGTTACATGTTCCAATGAACACTTGAAAGTCCTTCTCAGGTTGAGAATCCTCCATTTTGTGCATACGAGAGACCTTCAAACACTTTTTCAAGCCTAAACCTTCAAATTTTGACCTTATACATGGTCAACACACCTGGAAAAATATATCACACCACTAAAAAATATCACATGTTCATTCTTATCTTTAAATCTAAATCTTATACCTCATTTGGCCATGCTCTCTCTCTCTTTGCTCTCTAGGCCTTACCTGCAAGTCACATTAGGCCTTGAAACTGACCTTCTAACCACTATCCAAGATCTCAACACCTCATAAACATGCCATAAAAAATATTATCATGATCAAAAACTACTATAAATCCTTCATATGCCTTGACAACACCTCATTACGTCAAGTAGGGTCTAGAACTAGTCTAGTTACAGACTTGGACTTAAGGTCTTACCCCTGTAAGCTTACCTTGACAGTCTCCTGAGTGTTATAATGCCTCATATACATGCTCAAGAAACCATATGCATCCTCTTATTCATATATTCATCCATCTCACCAAGCCACCATGATCTTTCATGCACAATACTAGGCATCTTATGCACAAACCTTCTCAAGTCTCTTACTAGGTTCAAACACTTGACAACTTTGATAATTGATCTTAAAACACTCTTTGATGCTTCTACACCTTTCTCATATGCCTTATATGTTCTTCATACAATTTCATACTTATTTACATACCTCTTCATGCTCACCATCCACATGCTCGTGATATGACTAGGCTTTTCAAGACACCTTGTATTCAAAGACTAGTACTCAAACATGCTTTACTTAGCCTAGACACCAACCTTAGAAGAATCATTAGGTTGCATTAAATTTTATCTCAATAGATAGATATTATTTTACATTCAAATTATCTCTTGTAACATGGCTTCATTGTCACATCAGGGACACAAGCTCATACCTCATAGACCACTCACCATGCATCTTCACCAGATTCACCTTGACACTAATGACAACAACCGTGACATCAAATGACATCAACTTTGACATAAATGACAACACTTATCAACAAACACCCCCTTTTTCATTTATGGAAAAACATTCTTCAATCTAATCACTCTCATCTTCCTTCTTGAACTTTCTTCCTCTTTGACATTATTGACAAAGGTCTTCCACAACTGTCATGTAGAATCACATCTTCTTTGCAAAAAATTTAAACATATAGAATATTAAGAATTAAGGAAACATGATTCCCCTTAATTCATACATACCTCCTTCAAATGAACTCAGATTACAAGACCACTTCTCAACATAGATCAAACTCAGTCAACAATTAAATACCTTCATCCTCAAACCAAGCATTTACCATGCTTCTGCTACCTGAATAGTGTCTCCATGAAGCCTAATATATTCTCATATTTCTATAGATCACTAAAAAAACACAAGTTTAGGATATTTTGAGATCTCTATGCTCTCACAAGACTAAATATCCTTTAGTATCCTTTTAGGCTTGATTAGCACTATAGGTTTGAACTCTTCATTAACCATTTGATCATCAATATGAGCTGACAATAGACATTCCTGACTTGATTTCTCATCTGAAGTATGCTCAACCATATAAATAATTCCATTTAAGACCATAGACTAATCATGTCTAATATTTACTATTTTTGGTTTTCACACATTCATTTGCCTTCTCTCTTGCATTCTAAGAGCTTCAAACTTCCTGGTTTGGCTTGATGACCTTTTAACTCTATTAGGATAGAATATTGTAATGTGTCCTACATTATGAAAAATATAAAAAACC
Organism: Torreya grandis; assembly: GCA_037957365.1. Classification (NCBI taxonomy): domain Eukaryota; kingdom Viridiplantae; phylum Streptophyta; class Pinopsida; order Cupressales; family Taxaceae; genus Torreya; species Torreya grandis. Next base: position 19,305 of record JARHVA010005971.1, read on the forward strand.
ACCTTATACATACCATTTGACTAACGTGAATTGTGACTCTCTCCATAGTCTCATGAGTACTCATTCTTGAAGGGTCTTCTACACTTTCTTTCTCTATGACCAAACTGATTGCATACAAAATAGTAACCATTGAATGAACAATCATACCTTATAATATTAGGTTATTTGATAGGTCTTTTCGTGTTGACCTTCTTATCTTTAACAACCTTCTCTCTAACTTGAGCTACCTCATTTTATTATTATTTCAAACCAAGTCCTGTCTTATCAGTTTTAGACTTTTGAATACTCAAGATGTCATCTAATACCTTAGTGTTCTTTTCAAACTTCACAAAGGTATTCACCTTTCTATATGTTTGATCTAACTTGTATTTCAAGGATTTCACTTCAATTTCATACTTGGTGTATTCTTCCTCTTTAGCCTTTAGGTTTGCATTGACTATCTCCATTTGTGCTTCAATTTGATGGGTGATCTCATCATACTCCTTGGAAGTGTTGTGATTCTTTCTCTTTTGGAACTTCAACTCCTATAGGGCACTTACCAATTCTACCTCAAGGTTCACTTTAGTTTCTTCTTCATCTCATTCTACATCAACCATAAGGCCTTTTCCATGTGAGCAGCCCTCATTATCTAATTTTATGGCCATGAATAAGGTTTCATTATTTTAATGTTTAGGTTAATTACTACCATCATCACTATCATATGTGTTTGTGTCACTTATATCAAATGTATTATCTTCCTTGGTGTAGAAACTCCTCTTGTCTTGAATGATCCTTTCCTACCTTCATACTTTCTAAAATATTTCTTATTTTTGTCAAGATTATAGACCTTCCTATCATCTTCATGATGTTCATCATGTTCATCATGCTCAGTTTTATCCTTGTTAAAAAACTTAGATGCAATGTGACCAATCTTATCATAGTTGAAACATTTGAAGGGAAACTTACCTTGTACTTACCAGACCCAAATCTTAATTTCCTTAAAAACATGGCTATCATTTGATCAACATCAACATCTAAACATTCCTCATCCTTAATCTTCTTAGATTTTGACTTATTTTTAACTTTTAAAGTCACTTCCTTCTTGGGAGGTCTTCCTTCATTTGCTCTCATCTCATAGGCAATCAAGATGCTATGTAACCCATCCATCTCTAGCTTATCTAAATCTTGCATCTCTTCCACCATAGACACCTTAGAGTCAGAATTAGGATTTAGGTATCTTAACACTTTTTGAATAGTTGTAGACTCTTTTACTTCTCCTAATCCTCTAATGATATTGAAAACTTCATTAACTTTCAATAGGTAAGATGCAATGGTTTCATCTTCATTCATTTTCAGCCTTTCAAACTCTCTTTTGGGTCTACAACTTGGCCATCTTCACCTTGGCATCTCCTTCATAGATAGTCTTCAATTTGTCCCATATCTCTTTGGATGATACATATTTCATCACCTTCATAATATATATCTCTGATAGGCCACAAAGAATGGAATTCATTACCTTGGAGTTGTTTTCATTAGCCTTCTTACATATTGCATTAGTTGGTAGAAAAGGATGAGCACTATATCCATCCATAATTGACTACCAAATATCATGACCTTGAGACATCAAATATATCTTCATCTTGATGTTAAAAAAGGCATAATTAGATCTATTTAATAATGGATCCTTACTGGTAAATAAACCACCCTGAGCTTGTTGACTAGCCATCCTTGCTTCTAGGATCTCCTTTAGGTTTTTAGACCTGCTTCAAATGACCAGGCTCTGATAAAAAATGTTAGAATAAAAATTAATGAGTGGGGGAGGGTGTTTTTTAATTATTCTTCAAAAAACTTTCATTACAATCTCACTTAAGCAACCATGAAACATTCAAATAAGCATATAGATCTTGAAAGCATAAACACCTATCCACATAAGCAAAAAACACAAGAACACAAGTGGGAAACCCTAAAGGGGAATAAAATCCAATAATATATGCAAATTTAATATATTCCTATAATTCAAACACAAAATTTAGGGAAGCACCCACTTTATATGGATCACTAACCCCAACTAACTAATCACCAATGTAACTAGGCTTTAACAAGCACCAACTTTCAAGGAGACACCAACCCACTAGATGATTCAACACTAACTCAACCACATGAAACCCTTGATCACATTTATAATACTTTATTTTTCATATAATATATTATGATCTCCTTCTTCAACTCTTCTCTCTCTTTTATCCCTCTCAAACTACCTTCTAGGCTTCTTTGCTTAATTAGTCCTCTTCTTGACTTGATTAGGTCATATGACCTTGATTTTCATGCACAAAACCTATGTCAACTATTAATAATATATATTATATACTCATATAATTTTCTACAAGACCTTAATATGATATGAAATATATTATTATATTCACTTGCTCTTATATCTTTTTAGATAAGCCTAAAGTTGCCTAGTATTTATACAAGTCTCTTGTTCATATCTTTCTTGGTCAGCCAAACACCCTTAACCTATTAGGTATGCCATGAAATATATATTTATGAAATATCATAGACATTTATTAAGTGTGATTTATTTTCCTTTAGGTCTGACATACCTCAATTAGGCCTCATTTCATCTTTAGGTCTCATGGAGACCTAATTCCATTAGGTCTACTATAGGACATGTTACCCTTTGATATCCTTGGAACACTTTAAAACAACTCACACATAAATAATACATCATATTCCAATCAAATATGACATTTATAATCTCATCTATTATCCATTACACCTTTTAGCTTTAACCACCATTTGAAGCAAATCATTAGTATTGTTCATAATTAGGCCTATGCATATTGAGAAAGTCTATCTTAAATAATTGAAGCATAAAAAAAATTTCTCTAAATAAACATGGAAAAAAATCACATATACATAATATATATTAACTTAGGGTCATCACCATGTGCTTTATAATTCATAACTCAGGGCAAAAGAACTCAAACCCTTCTTTGTAAATAGCTAACTTTGTACTTCTAACTAACCTCAAAACATAATCATGGAAACATGAACTTATGATACCTAAAAGAACATAAAAAAGGACTTAAAATTCATGAACATGATCTTAAAACATCCTAACTACAACCTCCAATAATAATATCATAAGCTCTAATGTCAATTATTGGTATTGTAGACCAATTTGTTGACCTTCTCTTTCATAGACCTTATTCTACCAAACAAGTCATTTTGGCTTCAACATTTTCACTAATTTCACTGAGTACCAAACCTTATACAAACCATGGATATGAAATAAAATTCCAAAATAGTAACAACATGTACATTATATGCTTCAACTTAGAGCATAGATCTTAAAACTCATCACTGCAACTTGCTTATCCATAGCTAACAGTTTGCCTTAAAGTATAGTCATGGTGAAAATGATCTTCAACACATGTATGACCACTTTTAAATACTTATAATTCATTGGGATTATATTATGAGATAATTATACAATTATAAAATACAAAGATAACATGTTCAAATGTAAATATTGGTCTTGTAGACCAATCTCATAATCTTGTACCTCACTATCTCATTTAAACCAAACAGGTCAACTTATGAGCAACATTTTCATCATATCTAATAACCTCAAAAAATTATATCCAAAATTAACATGTCTTAAAATTATTTCATAATTTATTCATGTAATTTTATTCATCTTTGGTCTTGTAGACCAATCTCATAATCTTGTACCTCACTATCTCATTTAAACCAGACAGGTCAACTTATGAGCAACATTTTCATCATATCCAATAACCTCCAAAACTTATAAACAAAATTAACATGTATTAAAATTATTAAATAATTTATTCATGTAGTTTTATTCATCCTTATTCCATGATAACACATCCTTAATCAACTCCTCACTTCTACCTAGCTTTCTCACTGTTTGCACCATTAGACCTGTTAGTTATTGGTCAACTTGTATGACTAGTTTAGCTCACCTGAGGGATATAAAATGATAAAAAACCACAATATAAATAAAATACAAGTCTCAATATTTTTCCTCCATCCATTTATCAACTTTGACTTGGTCAAATTTGAATGCTACAACAAATCTATGAGAAACAAGGCCTTTCTTATAGGGTCCAGTCACTCATCTGACAAATTAATCACACATGGAGGTTCCTAGGAGAGTTTAATATAAAATAAAATCACTTAAATATCCACACAAAACCATTCTAAGCACTTTATAACAATATCTTTCACATCAATTCATTATTAGGGTTTTAGAGAGGGTTAACACTATTAATGGTGTTAATGATTATTCATAAAGGATTGCCCCTCATTTCAAAAAATAATGATAAAAATATTAGATATTTACCTTCCAAATATATCCTTAACATCTTAGGTTCCCATGTAGAGGTTACACATGCCAATGAACACTTTAAACTCCTCGAGTTGGGAACCCTCCATTTTATGCACACAAGAGACCTTAAAACACTTTCTTAAGAATAAACCTTCAAAATTTGACCTAAAACTTGGTCAACACACTTGTAAAAATATATCAAACCACTAAAAAATCTCACATTCTCATTCTCATCTTGAAATCTAAATCTCATACCTCATTTGGCCATGCTCTCTCTCTTGCTCTATAGGCCTTAACCTACAAGTCACATTTGGCCTTGAAACTAATCATCTAACCACTTTATAAGATATAAAAACCTCATATGCATGCCATAAAACCTTTATCATTCTCAAACACAACTATGCATCCTTCATATGCATTGACAACACCTCATGACACCTCATTAGGTCAGGCAAGTTCTAGAACTAGTCTAGTTGCAAACTTGGACTTAAGGTTTTACCCCTGTAGGCTTACTTTAAAACTCTCCTGAGTGCTCCAATTCCTCATAATTATGCCTAATAAACATTATAAAACCTCTTATGACTCTTTTCATCCATCTCACTAGGTCACCATGCTCCTTCATCCACAAGACTAGGTATCTTATGCACAAACCTTCTCACGTCTCTTACTAGGTTCAAACACTTAACAACTTTGATAACTGATCTTAAAACACTCTTTGATGATTTTACACCTTGATCATATTCCTTACATGTTTCTCAAATAGTTTCATACTTATATACATACCTCTTCATGCTCATTATACACATGTTCATGATATGACTATGCTTGTTATGACTAGGCTTCTTAAGACACTCAATATTTAAAGACTAGTAATCAAACATGATTTATTTGACATGGACACCAACCTTAGAATAATCATTAGATTTCGTTTAAATTCTCTCTCAATAGAGAGACATTAGTTTGCCTTCAAATTCTCTCTTATCACATGTATTCCTTGTCACATCAAGCACAAAAGTTCATACCTCACAAAACACTCACCATGCATATTCACCAAATTCACCTTGACTTTAATGACATCAATGAAAACACTTCTCAACACTAATGTCTACTTGTGGATCTATTGTCTGATGAGCCCTTTCACCCTTGTTTGAGTCTTAACCCCTTCGTGAGCCTTCTCTTATGTTGTTTATATCCTTTTAATAAATTATCTGCTAGCTATCACCTACTATTTTATCACTAGTTTACATAAAATCAACCAATAGTACAACTCAAACAATCTACATAGTACTTAGTATTCACACATACACATTTGCATTCTTAATCAAAGAAGGGCCTAAGTGAAATTCATTCTAGCATGCCATGCAAGTTGATGGTGCACATTCCCTAAGTAATAACTACATGTGATATGAGACCCCTACAATTGGGTTTAATGTAGGCAATGAGCAAGACAACATGGGTTGTACTTTGCATAATCGTAACATCGCACAACTCATTTTTTCCATTCCTTTTTACATTTGATTCAGTCATTATTTTATGTATGCAGTTATTCATTAGGGTTTTGGATAAGATTTATTTAATATAGTGACATAGATGAGCCCTCGAGAAACACATAATCACCTATAAGACCTCTAAAATCTCTCACTTCCCTGAAAGTTACATACAAATGTTATAGAAAGGACATTAACACCATAATTGGACACTAGCATGACTTGGTATTATTGTCCTAAGAGGGGTGCTATTGTCTAGAGCCATATTTTAACAAATACTCAAAATATGAAAGATTCATCTATGTATGCTTAGTTATTTATAGTACTCTAATTCATGAAAAACCATGTGTATCTCCAAATAACTTCTTTTTCTCCGTACACTTGTTATTTTTGGAAAGTTCCATTGAATCAATAATTTATAATTTTATTCTAGATTAGTAATAGACTTAAGCCTTTAATCTAGATTAGTATTTACATAGTAAAACCCTAAAATGTTAAAACATTTGGTGAACCATCTTACTTTTAATATTGCTTAAAAACCCTAATTCTCCTTAGGGTTTAACTTCTCTAAATTTTTTACATTAAATTAGGGTTACAAAATATTAATTTTCTAATTTTTTGGCCTAACCTATATAATTTAATTAATCCTATATTAAGGATTCATTTATTTGATTTATTTTTTTACAATACAACCCTGAATCAAAACTCTAGATCCATATACTAGGTCCCTATACATACAAATATTAGTAATTAAGGTTTCAATCACAATCCTATTTTTTATTAGAAACTTTATTCAAGAAATTCACATATTATACACACACTATGTTAGATTACATTCTACCTATTTTGTTTTTGTCATTCCTTGTTTATACTATCTTATTTGGCAAGTTTAAAATGGCATCTAAAAACTCTTCTACCCCTCATCCACTCGATGCACTCTTGAATTTATCTCATGATTATAATAATGAATGGACTAATTTTCAAGATTATACATTAGAGAATAATAATGACCTCATTTATAATTATGATGATGACTATTGTTATAATGATGGATATGAGGGTTAATGTGAGCATGACAATGAAAATAAATATTATGATAGATTAGGCACATCATATTCTCTTTCCTCTCACTCTTCTCTTACTCCTCAAAATCAAACTAACAATATAATGCCAAAATAACCCCTTGTTGGTAATTCTTTATTCCAATGTGACCCTAGGTTTTCAACTACTTTTTCTACTTCATTATTCAAATTAAATCAATATAAGTGCGCTACATAAAAACCACTTTTGCATTATTCAATTAAAGTAGATAGGAACAATGCATCTTCTTTACCCTTCTCAATTACATTTGAAAAATCAAGTACAAATGATATTACACCTTTTAGCAATGCATAAACTATGGTAGATGAAATTATTTTATCACCTTCATTCACATTTTAAGCTCAATGCAATAATTCTTTACAACTAATTGATAATGTAAATGTCTCTCACTCTTATCCTATATGTCATAATGTTATAAAACAAAACATGGTTTTTCCTTCTCCTTCCCTTGATTCCAAAATTGAAATTGATAATTGTAGGATGAAAATTTGATCAATTGAATTTTGATTATGCAAATTATATCAAAAATGCCCAAATATACAATCTACCATTAAAATCTAGAGCCAATTAGGATAACAATGCAAAGATAAATGAAACATTCATACCATCATTAGATCTTAAAAGCTAATTGTTGTAAAATGAGATAAAAATGAAAACAAGACTAAATAATTAAGGAACATGGATTGCTTTCAATAGACTCAAATTATGGACAACATGGTGTTGACTTGATCAAGAGATTTGGATTGCATGGATTCATGGATTTGTGATTGATTCACTCTTTATCCCTAAAATGGATGTTTAAATATAAGGAAGGAAAGAAGATCAATGGCCAACATTCAAATTTGGGTTTAGGAAGATCAATGGTGGAGGATTATCCAAGGAATTAAAAATTCTTTGGATGATTCTATAGGAGGGAATATTTTAGAGGTAGAAGCATATATAATCTCTTTGGAATTATAATCATGATTAGTGGTGGATTAGTCATGTGATTAGGGGGTTTTAGATAATCTAGGTGATTAGGAGAGGCTACTCATAATCTAGGGTAGGTAAGAGGAAATTTTAAATTCCTATATAATAGATAAGTGGGATTAGTTAGTAGATAAAGACATGATTAAAAGGATTAATAGATTTTTGGGATATTGTAAGGTTAATGGGTGAAGAATAATGAAGGAGAATGTTAGATAAATGACTAGAAGGGGTGATATTAGGATGAAATTAGATAGGATAATTGAGATAAGAAAAATCAGTGTCAACTAATAGTAGTATTAACGATGA
>JARHVA010005971.1:32500-125000 GCA_037957365.1 Torreya grandis
CATCTATAACAATAAATGAAGATAAGAACCTAGCTAGGAACTTTCACAATCATAGAACATTGGCCCTCAAAATCAAGGTCAACAATATATCACTCTGACTCTATGTACGATGAGTCCCTACCACCATGGTAGAGAAATATCTAGACACCCATTATATGGCATAAGTACTACTATACTCCTATAATACAACTAATTACCTAGAGATCAACAATTATATAATCTAATATACATCCTATAATGTCACAATCATCTCACCTGTAGGTAGCTAGAACATACATGTGTCTATATCCCACCTCTCACATAATGTAATAATCATATGTGTGTTCCAAGTCATAGGATTCAAGAAAGAAACATATCTCAAGCCTACTCTCTTAAACACCTCCAGCTCTGCATCATCCAAGGGTAAACACTATAAATTTTCCATCATCTTCCCCATGCAAAAGTCTCTCATGCAGGCATCAACCTATAAAATTACACCCAAATCAAACATCAACAAAACTAAACTAAACCCAAAAAATAACAACATGCATAAAAAAACTATTTAATAATACTAAGCATTACATAGTAGTATTGTTGGAAACTAACACTACACAGAGGATAATAATGCCACAACTTGGATACTAACACCAGGACCTGGATAATAGTGCCTAGAATGGGACACTAGTGTTAATATGTGCAAAACAACCCTAACCAATTAGTTTTCACTAAAAATAGTAAACAAAATAGAAAAAATAATACAAATAGGAAAAACTCTAAGTTCCTTACCAAGGAAACCTCTTCCCCATCCTAAATTCATGCCTTGATCTTCTCATAGCATGACAAGCTAGCTCCTCATCTCCTCAGCATATTTCTCTCACTCAAACACAAAATGATTTCGACTCAAATGATCCAAATGAATTACAAAATGAATCAAAATGACCTATTTAATTCATAACTTATCTAATTCCACCTTATTAAGGTTACCCCTACATGTCAATTTTGCTAACTAATACAAATCACTTGCGATCACCATATCTCGAGAATTATAGCTCTAATTCATGAACTATTTCTTGCACATGGGACTTGATAGTGACACATTATGTCCCATATTGGTTAAACCAATCCCCTCATCATTATCAAAATTACAAAATGAAAAAAATAATCTCACTATATTTAACATTACAATAGATCAAACATCTATCCAATTACACATTAAATTATCAACTCCAAAATAGTAAATACACTATTAAAACTTAATACATCATTACACATGCTAATTAACAATATTACAACCAATCCTTATAGATTTTGGTTACATATCCTCATCATAGTCTTATATCTCTCACCAAAAGGGGGGCAAACATGCATAGATTACTTCAGACATATAGAATTACATTCAGATATACAAACATACAAGTCTACACAAATTTACAAAGGCATTTAGACTTGTAGCTTTTTAGATATAAAAACACATGAGTCTACATAGGTTTACATAGGAATTCAAATTCATATATTTTTAGATACATAGACACACAAGTCTACACAGGTTTACATAGGGATTTTGATTCATAAATTTTCATATATATATATATATATATATATATATATATATGAATAGGTTTACATAGATTTTTAGATATATAGACTCATTCTCTACATAGGTTTATGAAAGTTTTCATAGGTTTGTAGATATATAGAGACATAAGTCTACACATGTTTACACATGCATTTAGATTCATAGATTTTTAGATATATATGCATGTCTACATAGGTTTACATACGTTTTCATAGATTTTTAGATATACAGATGCATAGGTATATATAGGTTTACATAGGTTCTCATAGATTTTTAGATATATCAATGCATAGGTCTACATAGGTTTATGCAAGTTTTCACAAGTTTTTAGATATACAAATGCACATGTCTACATAAGTTTATGTATGTTTACACAGGTATTCAGATGTACAGTCTATGCAGATATACATTTTTTACTTAGGTATACCAATTAATTCATTTATTCATATACATAGCTACATCACTCAGATATCAAGATTAGGGGGCACAATGCAGAGCACACATTCTTGGTCCCCAATATATATATATATATATATATATATATATATATATATATATATATATATATATATATATATATATATTAGGTTACACTTAGTATCATCACCAAGTTTTCATGAGTTTCAGTCATAGGGCCATCTATAGAAGTTGATCCATAATATTACACTAGACCTAATTTACATACTCAGATTCAGAGTGGGGGCAAGTGAACCTTGTTTCTCCACACATTTAGTTTACATACTCAAATTCAGACTGGGGGCAAGCGAGCCTTAGTTGTCCACAAATTCAATTTACATCCTCAAATTTTGAGTGGAGGAAAGTGAGCCTTGTTTCCCCATGCATTCAGTTTACATACTCAAATTTAAAGTGGGGGAAACTGAGCCTTGTTTCTCCACACATTTAGTTTACATACTTAGTTTTAGTATAGGGGGCATTCACACCATATGTCCACCTTCACATGTTATACTCCAATTCTTATCCACTTCTCTGGCCAAGAAGCGGGCCAAATCCAGATTACATTCACATGGCTAAGCACATGTATGCATTCCTATTTTATTTTACTCTAGTACTTTCACTTCATTGCATTACTAGAATAAAAGAGGGGAAAATGTAAACACCCTAATGTGGTCAAGCAACCATAAGTATTGTGCCTTTTGTTGTTCTATCACATGAGGGCCTTAGTGATGGTTATATTCCTTGTTCATGTGGTTATTTTGAGTCTTTTGATCTTTCTAATGTCTTATTTTCCCTATTGGCAACACTCTCAACAATCACAACTCACCTTTTCCCAGTCTTAGGGCCCCCTAGCCTATCCTCGATTTTTGCTCTGTTCTAAACCTTAGGACATTAGCACCACTTTTAGGATAGTAGCACCACATGACGCTAGTGTCCACTTGTGTCTCTCATGTCTAATAGGCATTTTCACCTATGTTTGAGTCCTAACCCCTCTGTGAGCCTTCCCTTATGTTTTCTATGTCTTTTTCATAGCTTGTCAACTAGTGAATAAGGTATTATATTCAAAATAAATATCTTTCTATATAAATAGCCTCACAAGGCATTTTACATATAGCACTTACTATTTTGGCACTTATTTACATAAAATCAACCAAAAGTACAACTCAAATACTCTGCATACTACTCAATTTTCACACATAGACATTTGCATGCTTGATCAAAGAAGGGCCTAGGTAAAATTCATTCTAGTATACCATGAAATTTTATGGTGCATGTTCTTTAAGGGATAACTACATATGATCTTAGACCCCTAGCATTAGGGTTAATGTAGGCAATAGCTAGGATAATAGGGGTTTTATTCCGCATGATCATAACATCCCACAACCCAATTTTCCTTTCCTTTTTGTATTTGATTCATTCATTATTCCATGTGTGAAATAATTTATTAGGGTTTTGTAGAAGATTCAAACAAAATAGTGACATAGATGAGCCCCTGAGCAACATAGAATCACCTACAGGACCTCTAGAAGCTCCTATAACTTTCTTGAAAGTTATAGATAATTACTATAGAAAGGACACTAACACTAGAATTGGACACTAGTACCACATGGTACTACTATCCCAAGAATGGCACTACTATATAGATCCAAATCTTAACAAATAGTCAAAAGATGAAAGATTCATCTATGTATACTCAACTATTTCCACTACTCTGATCCGTGAAAAATGTTGTGTATCTCCAAATAAGTTCCTTTTCTCCTTACACTTGATATTTTTGGAAAGTTACATTGAATCAATAATTTCCAATTTTATTCTATATTAGCAATAGACTCAACCTTTTAATCTAGCTTAACTTTTTGCAAAGTAAAACCCTAAAATGTTAAAACATCAACCCACACATTAAAATTATACCTTTAGCATTTCGATTGATTTTTTATTTCACTAATAACATGGCTAAATATGAATCTCTAATACTAGGCATGCAATCAATAACTGATTTAGATATCCTTATTTATATGCTTTAGGTGACTCATAACTTATATACCACCAAGTTAGTGGAAATTATAAATGCAAAAGTGAAGACTTAATCACATATCATCAAGTTACTACTACACTTGTCAAAGAATTTGCCTCGTTTATCGTCAAACCAATTCTAATAGATAAAAATGCTATAGATGATTATCTCACTTCATCAACATCTCTATTTCACCCTCATCAATTACTTCATGATTGTTAATTTATTATTCAAATGAGAAAATCACCTTCTTCTTTACAAAACAAAAATGATTCTCTAATTTATCACACTAAAGTTGTTACTATTCGACAAAGTTCATAGTATAAAAACATTATTCAATTCATCAAACTTAACCTCAAGACACAAATTATCATGAAAAGACTTGAATTCATAAACAAGCAATCAAATATGTCATGCAATAAAACACCCTTTACTATCATAATGCAAAAGTAACCCTACTACGATGTGTAATGTAAGAAGTTATTTCTCTCCTAGAACAAGCACGTGGGGGCATTTGCAGTGGTCAATGTAGTAGTCATGTTACAGCCTATAAATACTTGTATATGGGTTACTTTTGGCCTACTCTTGAAAAATATGCCATTAAGTTTGATAAAAAAAGTGTAATCCCTATCAACTTCATGATGATATAATCCACTCTCCTCCAACCTAAATCTAAACATCGAAGTCTCCTTGGCCATTCTCTATGTGGGGATTAGATCTCATTAGAAAATTACCTAAATCACAAGATGGTCATGTTTTCATTATAACTACCATTGAATATTTAACCAAATGGGTATAAGTCATGCCTCTTTTTAATGTCATTGGTATTAACATTTCTAAATTTATTCTTAATCAAATCATCTATCATTTTGGATTTCCTCATACATCATTTTTGATATTGGTAACAACTTCAAAAATAAAGATATGAAACAATTATGTGCAAAATTAAAAATTACACAAATTTTCAAAACCTTATCATCCTCAATATAATGGAAAAGAAAAAACCACTAACAAAATTTTGAACAAAATATTATTAAAGAATCTCATATCGATTGACACCTCCATCTCTATCTTGCACTTTAAGCTTACTGCACTATCATACACATGGCTATTGAGGCAATGCAATTTTCATTAGTATATGAGTCTAAATCAGTCTTACCATTACAATTTGAACTCCCATCTTTACATATCTCTCTTCATGGTATAATCCCTGATGAGGAATTACATGAAGCCCATATTTATGCTTTAGATTTCCTAGATGAGTGGTGTATGAATACTTTACAACATAATAACCAATACAAAGCTTGCATCGTTAAATAACATAATAAAAAGGTCAAAGTAAAAACTTTCAATGTTGGTGATTTAGTCCTCAAACTAGATTATACACATGAAAAAGAAAGAAAATATTCCCAAAAATGGTGGGGTCCTTACTCAGTAAAAGACATCCTTGGTCCTAATACCTATAGATTACAAACCAATGAAGGACACATCTTCAAAGAACCCACTAATCCTCAATTTCTAAATAAATATTTTGATTAAATATTTACTTTATTTTCATACTTTTGCATACTGCAAATAATAACATTTTTTATAGGTTTCCTCTAAAAATCTCTAGCCTACAGCATTACATAATACTCAGTAGCCCTAGTTCCTATTTTTGGTCCTTTAGTCTATCTTAATTACTTTCATTTAATTCATGAGTTGCATTGTAAGAAAACATATAGGACCCAACCATCCTCATGATTATCTTTTACCTCATAGTATAATCTTAACATTTTCTCTTTGATCATGAATTTGTCATTTTACAAGTTTATTTTCATTATTTATTTCCCTTTTCTTTTGTGAGTTGTAATATAATACCTTAGATAGAACTAAGCCTTCCTCACAATAATATTTTCATTTTTTTAACCCACTTTGACTTATCTTTTATGAATCGTAGTGTAATATCTTGGATAGGACCAGAATTTCCTCATAAAATCTATGAAAGTTTCAAAATTTTCCTTCAACTACAATGTTTTTTTATATAAATTAAGGCAATGGTTAAGGATTGTGATCTCATACTCTCAAAATCAGTGTTGTTTATTTATGGTAACACCTTCAAAATAAGGTATTTTTGAATGTTTCCTTACCACTTGCATCATTTCTTATGATATAGTCATACTTATCTATCATTATATCCTTTTCACATTGTCACTTTTATTACAATATGAGGTTACTCAATCGATTTGTGTTCATTCTCTTATTTTCATTCCACTTTGGGCACACCAAAGTTAGTTTCAATATAGCATTTTAATTTAACATGTAAGTACAAGACTCATAGATACCATTCTCTCTAAGTTCTTCTCTTTAGATACCAATTCTATGTTTTCTAGTGTTAGTCATTTTTAACACCCATGTTGGTTTTTCAAATCCGTATGGAGGAGGAATAGAAAAAGCCATAAAAAATTTAATAGTCAAATCATTTAAAACAAAAGGCAATGATAAAAAGGTAACTATATATCAAAATTCAAAATTATGTTATAATCATAATGACTGAGAGGGTGGGGGTGGTGAATCAGTCTTCAAAACCTTTCAACAATTGTATTTAAGCAAGCATGAATCATTCAAACAAACATATAGATCTAGCAAGCATAAGCAACTATCCACATAAGCATGGAACATAAGAACACATCACATATGTGGAAAAACCTTAATGAGAAGAAAACACACTAATATGTGTAAATGGATTATATTCCTATAATATAAAAACCAAATTTAGTGAATCACCAAGTCCACATGGAGAACCAACCCCAACTAGCCAAGCACCCACTTGCAAGGAGACACCAACCCCCTAGATCATTTAGCACCAACTCAGACACCTAATTTATTTTATCACATTCAAAACACATTTTTTCTCACACAATAGTTGATGATCACCTTATGTATCCCTCTTTAACCTCTCAAACTTCCTTCTAGGCTTCTTCGCTCAACTAGGTCTCTTCAAGACTGAATAGGTCATGTGTCCTTGTTATTCAAATATAGAACACTTGTATGATATTTATTATATTATTTAATAATATATCCTTATATTTTATAACATGTTACACAACCTCCTTAGTCTCATTTATTTATCAATCCATTTGCTTCCTCTAAGCTTGCTCAATTAGGCCTAAAATTGTCCTGTATATTACCATTCCTTGTTCATATACCACTTAGTCAGCCAGACACCCTTAACCTCTTAGTTTGGACATAAAATAGGTCTTATGACATCTTTTTTACATGAATAAAATTATATTTGAGTCCCTTTTGGTCTGACATGAATCAATCAGGCCTCATTTCACTTTTAGATCTCATGGAGACCTAATTGCATTAGGTATGTCTAGTAACATGTTACCATCTGATCTCTTGGAATACCTTTCACCTTTATATACATAAATATTATTTCATACACAACTAAAATATACCTTATCCAACATCATATGATCTCCATAACACTTTTTAGGTCCAACTTCTTCATGAAACACTCTATTAGCACTATTCACATTAGCCTTTGAACACACATAAAAGTCTATCTTAAACAAAAAAAGATAACACATAATTTAGACACATAACCATGATAATAAATCGCTTATAAATAACCTAATTTACCTAAAAAATATCACCATATGAATTATACACTTTAACTCAAGGCATAGAGCATCAAACTCATCACTGCAACTTACTTACTCAGAAATGCCAAGACTATCAAAAACACAGTCATGAAACATTATCTTTATAAAACATGTATAGGGAATTTAAAATACTTAAAATTAATTAAAATTATCCTATGAAATCTCTATACCATATTGAATTAAAAATATCATATGTTCTAATGATAAGTATTGGTCTTTCAGACCAATCTCATGACCTTATATCTCATTATCTTATCTGAATCAGATATGTCAACTTGTGAGTAGATTTTTCACCATATTCATTGACCTTAAAAATGTATAACAAACATTAAAATGTGTTAAAATTCCTAAAAAACATCTTTATTTACTTGGTTTCATCATTCTATCATGAAAACATATTCCAATTCATCTTCTCATTGTTGCCTAGGTTTTTCATTGTTTACACCATTAGGCCTATTAGAAACTAGCTAAATTGGATGATATTTTAGCACACTTGGGGGATATAACCTATAAAAAAACATTCATGGACATGAAACATGAGTCTCTAACTTCTTCCTCCATCCATTTTCTTACTATGTCCAATGCAAATTTTGACTTCTACAGCAACTTCTTCAGAAAAAAACCTATAACTCAACATTTTCTCTCTTCTCTCTCTAACCAATACCAACTAGAGGTACCTGATATATTCCACTACAAGATACAATATCTTACATAATAAATTTAATCCATCCTGATCACTTTTGAGCAACATCTTCAACATCACATCTTTATTAGGGTTCTAAGAGGGTTTAAACCTATTTCCACTCTTAACGATCGTTCATAAATCATAGCCCCTCAATCCAAAAAATAATTCCTATAATTTTGAGATATGACCCTTCCCCATATACCATTAACTTATTAGGCTCCCATTAAATTTTTTTACAAGCTAATGAGCACAAGAAAATCCTTCTCAGGTTGAGAACCCTTCATTCTAAGCACTTGAGAGACCTCCAAAAAACTTTTCATGCCTTGTCCTTAAAACTATAACCTCAAAATTCATGCACATGCCTAAAACAAGACTGAATCACTTATTTAAAAAAATTAATTCAAAAAATTAATTAAATTCTTACCTACTCACACTTTTTTAAATTCTTACCTACTCACACTTTCCTTTTAAATTTATCTTTATATCCTATAAGGCTACACTCTCTCTCTCTACACCATAGTCTTCATACCTTACTAGGCCTTGAACTAACCTACATGCCTCTTTTCATGCTCTCAACACCTCATTATCATAATTAAAATCTCACTCTAATTCTATACATCTTATCTCATGCTTAAATAATTCCATACATCCTTCACATTCCTTGACAACATATCATGATACCTCATTAGGCCAAGTAGGGTTTAAGAAAGGTTTAGATGCAAACCTAGACTGAAGGTCCTACCCTTGTAGGCTCATCATGAAATTCTCATGAGTGTTATAATGCCTCAAATACATGCTCAAAAAACCTCATATAACCACCCATGCCTATGTTCACTCATCTCACCAAGCCACCATACTCAAACCTTCTCACAATATTTCTTCATACCATGACTAGGCTTAGGCTACTTAAGCACTTGATGCCTTGACCTATTCCTTCCATGTCATGACCTCAAAAAAATATAAACCAAGAAAATATAAGATATTACACCTCACTCATATCACTACACCATTTTATTTTTGATGACAACAATCTTCCACAACCTCATATAAACCTAAAACCACATGACCAAGCATCATATGACTTGACATGTCTCTTCCATGTACTTGAACACCTTTGACACCTTGACATATGCCTTTATGAAACCATAAGACATTATTTGCCTTCAAATTCTCTTTTTAATTCAAATTATCTCTTGCCTTCAAATGCATCTTGTCACATGACTTCCTAAGTAGACATTAGCTGTCTTCAAACATCTTTTATGACTTGTATCTTTTGTGTTCACACCACTCAAGACAATTCTCATCAATGCAACACTCTTATGTGCCTTGACATATCACATACTACAATATTTCCTTAATCACCTTTGACATCAACCTTGATAGTAAAATCTTGACATGATACATCTTTGACATCAATGATCATTATGCCTTTGCATGATGCACCCTTTTGACATCAAGGATAACAACATGCCAACATACTCCCCCTTTGTCATTAATGGAAAATACACTATAACCTTATCATTCTCATCTTCCCCATTCTAGTCTTTCTGCCCCTTTGACATTAATGACAAAGGGTGTTCCAAAAACTACTATATGATATTTGGATTTGAAACTCAATAAACAACACAATGAAATGCTAACAAACACTCACCTTAATACCAGTTGTTGTAAACAACTCTTGAAAACACACTTTATCCCTTTGATCTAATGTAACCTTTCAAAGACACTAAATGGCAAAAAATATTTAAAAACCACTTTTTTCAATAGGCTACTTCTCCATTCTGAATAATCTCCCTCAGAACCTAGCTCTAGCCTTTTCTCCAAGTAACTCCATGCATACCTTTATTATAATATCAAAGGAAACCACTCTCTTGAAAAAGAACTTAGTGATACCAAGATCCCCCTTAGACCAAGAATATATTATTCAAATGAACTCAGATCACAAGACCACTCACCTTGTCCTTGACATGATTGAAGAAGATTAAACTCTTGATCAGTCACTAGGCCACCACACTCTTAACACCAACTGTAGAATTAACGACTTTCCCTTTTGTCTTCATAGCTTTCACACCATATGAATCATTAGGACTCTTAGACCATTCTCATCTTCCTTCAAACATCTTTATACCAATACCACTTCTCAATACAGATAAATGACAACTACCAATTTCTAGAAACAAGGAACAAATTTTTGCTTACCTCTCATATACCAAAAACACTTCCAACTCGATCAACATTATTCAACATGTCTTCATCATAGATACCAATCTTCCACTAATTTATGAGTGTTTCCATGAAGCCTAATGGAGTCACCCCTTTTCATAGGGCTCTCAAAACCCCATAAACTCATGAGATTCCCAAATCTCCAAACCACTTTCCTCAACTATCTTGCAATCATGAGACTGATATTCCCTCCTTAGAATCCACTTAGGCATAACTGAAGCATTTAACTCATCCACCTTGTCATCCTTATTCTTCTCTCTGATTACCTTGTTAACACATGCATATAACAAGTGTTCTTGGCATTCCTTCACTTCTAATCCTTGTTCTATTTTAGAAAATAATCCATCTTTACCATTGGGCTCAATATGATCAATCTTGACTTTCTTTGGCTTCTATACCAATGTTTGACCCTTCTCATGCACTCTAAGATCTTCATATACCTTGTTAAGTCTGGAGGGCCTCCTAAATCCATTAGGACAGCATTTTTCAATGTGTCCCATACTGTGACAATTGTAACAAACAACATTTATGTACATACCTCTTGATTGATCACTCCTTCTCCCATGGTCCCATGATACCTCATTCCTTAAGACCATTCTACAATTACTTGCTATATGACCAAAGTTATGATAAGAAAAATAATAACCATTGAAATAATTGAAATACCTCATTGCATTTGGTTTCTTGATTGGTCTCTTCATGCTAGTATTCTTGATTTGTTGAGGATCACTATGAGTCTCAGATATGAGAGTTTATACATAAGTCTTTGAGGTTTGACTCTTCTTGTTGTCCTTTTGGTCTTATTTGAATCCAAGACCTATCTTCTCATGTAGAGGCCTTTGACTACTCAAAATATCACCAAGAAATTTATTAATCTTCTCAAATATATGATGTGTCTTCAAATTGATCGATGCATAATCCAGTTTTACCTTCAAGGACTCTATTTCTATTTTAAACTTGATGCATTCTTCTTCCTTGGTCTTAAGATTTGTAATAATAATTTAAATCTAAGTTTTTAGTTGTTTGATGATATCCTCATGTTCATTGGTGTTGATGCTTAGTATCTCTTCAAATAGATTGATTTAATCCTCATAACTCTTAACTAATGATCTTAGTTTCTAATTTTTCCTTGTTTGAAACTTCAACTCCTCTATAGCACTCACTAATTCTAACTCAAGGTTCACTTTAGCCTCTTCTTCATCTAATTCTTCATCATCCATAAAGCCTTTCCCTTTTGAGCAACCCTCATTATTTGTTTCTATAGCCATGAACAAGGTTTCATTATTGTCATGTTTATTACTATCATCATCACTATTAGATGTACTTATGTCACTTACATCAGATGAGCTATTATCTTCTTTGGTATAGATACTTCTCTTGTTCTTGAATGACCCTTTCTTGCCTTCATACTTCCTAAAATATTTCTTACTTTTATTAGGTTTATAGACCTTCTTATCATCACCATGATGTTAATCGTGCTTAGTCTTATCCTTATTAGGACACTTAGATGCAAAGTGACCAATCTGACCATAGTTAAAGCATTTGAATGTTAATTTTCCATTATACTTACCTGAACCTCTCCCTAGTTTTTTGATAAACATGGCTTCTATCTTGTCATCATCAATGTTTATATCATCATACTTGGCCTTCTTACCTTGTGTATTCTCAACTTTAAATGCAACTTCCTTCTTGGAGGGTCTTCCATCACTTGTTCTCATTTCATAGGCAGTCAAGATGCCAAGCTCATCCATTTGTAGTGTGTTAAGATCTTTGTTCTCCTCTAATGCATACACTTTTTAATAAAACTTAAAAGTAAAGGATATTAGTACATTTTGTACTATTTTTTATTCTCTAACTTCTCTAATATACCTCTGATGACATTTACCACTTCATCTATTCTCAACAGATAAGATGCAATGTTTTCATCCTCCTTCATTCTCAGACTTTCAAACTGCCTACGATGAGTCTATAACTTTTCCAATTCACTTTGGTGTCTCCTTAATAAATGGTCTAAAATGTTTCCCAAATACCTTTGGTTGTATCATAATGCATGACCTTTACAAATTATTCCTCTAAAATACCACACAGAATGGTATTCATTGTCTTAGAGTTCTTCTCATTTATCTTATTGCCTGCTACATCAGTTGGTAGTGTAGAGGGTGGAGTGAAACCATCAAAAACATATTTACATATGTCATAACCCAAGGACATTAGATATTTATTAATTATTATGCTCCAAAATGCATAGTTAGTTCTATTAAAGAGAGGAGCCTTATTGATTGAGAAACCTCCTTGTATTTGTTGACTAGAAATGTTTGTGATATAAGCATCTCCTTCAAGTTGTTAGGCCTGCTTCAAAAGACCAAGATATGATACCAAATATTGGAATCACAATGATTTAGAGGGAATGGGGATGAATCAATATTCAAAACCTTTTAATAATTACATTTAAGAAATCATGAATCATTTAAACAAACATATAGATCTAACAAGCATAAACAATTATCCACATAAGCATGGAACAAAAGAAAACATCATATATGTGGGAAACCCTCAAGGAGAATAAATCCTACTAATATATGAAAATTTAATATAATAATATAATACAAAAACCAAATTTAGTGAAGCATCAAATCCACATGGAACACCAACCCCAACTAGCCAAGCATCCATTTGACTAGGCTTTAACAAACACCCACTTGCAAGGAGGGACCAACCCCCTAGATGACTCAGAACCAACTCAGCCACCTGATTACTTTGATTAAATTAATAAAACCTTGTTTATCACACAACATATGATGATCACCTTCTTTATCTCTTCACACTCTTGAACCCTCTCAAACTACCTTCTAGACTTATTCAATCAACTAGGTCTCTTCAAGACTAAATAGGTCATGTGTCCTTGATCTTCTAATAAAAAATACCTATATGATTCTATAATATCTCCTTATGGTTTAAAACATGTTACCCAACTTCCTCAATCTCATTTATTTATTAATCCATTTACTTCCTCTAAGCTTTTTCAATTAGGCCTAAAATTGCCTTGTATATATATATATCATTCCTTGTTCATATACCACTTAGTCATCCACACACCCTTACCCTGTTAGGTAAGCCATATAATAGGTATTAATACATATTTTTTACATGAATAAAATTATATTTGAGTCCTTTTTGGTCTAACATGAATTAATTAGGCCTCATTTCACTTTTAGATCTCATGGAGACCTAATTGCATTAGGTATATCTAGTAACATGTTACCATTTGATCCCTTGGAACACCTTTAACATTCATATACATCAAGATTATTTTATACACAACTAAAATAAATATTATAAAACATCCTTTGATCTCCATAACACTTTTTAGGTCTAACTCCTTCATGAAACACGTTATTAGAATTATTCACATTAGGTCTCTAAATACACAAAAAAGTCTGCCTTGAACAACTGAAGATAAAAAATCATTTAGCCACAAAAACATGATAATAAATCACTTATAAAAACATAAATGACCTCAAAAATATCACCATATGAATTATACACTTTAACTTATGGCATAGAGTCTCAAACTCATCATTGTAACTTGCTTACTTAGAACTTCTAAGACTGTAAAAAACATAGTCATGAAACATTATATTTATAACACCTATATAAGGAATTTTAAATACTTATAATTCATGAACATGATCCTATGACATATATAGACCATATTAAAATGTAAATATCATATGTTCTAATGATAAATATTGGTCTTTCAGACCAATCTCATGATCATATATCTCACTGTCTTATATGAATCAGATAGGTCAACTTGCGAGAAACTTTTTCACCATATTCACTGACCTCCAAAAATTATTAAAAACATGAGCATGTCTTATAATTCCTTAAAAACATATTTATTCACTTGGTTTCATCATTCTATCATTAAATCACATTCCAATTCATCTTCTCACTATTGCCTAGGTTTTTCATTGTTTACACCATTAAGCTTGTTAGCAACTAGCTAACTTAGATGACCAGTTTAGCATAATTTATGGCTAGAACCTATCCATAAACCTTTATGGACATGAAACATGAGTGTATACCTTTTTTATCCATCCATTTTTTACTATGTCCTGTCATACTCAAATTTTGATTTATTTCTTCAAGAAAGAGTAAAACTGAAAAGAAGGGTAAGGTTGGTAGAACCTAGATTTGGTTTGCACTCCATAATCTAGATAGTTATGAGAGCTCCTCTTTGGCTTGAGAGAATGACCTACATAATAAAGAAACTATAAAATGGTTTTTTATTTAGGTAGGCAAGGTGGATTGCCTTGTAAGCTAGATCTAAGAAGTACACAACTTTTTTGGAGGTTGTTAATCCACCTTTTAAGACAAGTTAATGCTGATAAAAGAAGGTTGCATAATAGATATGAAATTACTTAATAAATTGAAATAAATACTTTTCTAATAGAAATATGTTTAACAAAATAACATTAAGGTAAATTCTAAACTATCAAAAGATCAGTTTAGATTAGGGTCAGGTTGTTATTTCTAATCTATATAGTGATAGAGGTCAAGAAAACAAAGTTTGGTTGAGGTTATTGAGTGGTTGGGTACTTGTTGGTTATTTTCTAGTTTTTGGTCTGATAAGGACTATTAGAAGTTAGGGTGACCATCAACTATTAGAGGTGACCATTAGTTATTAGGTGACTATCAGTAGTTTGACAGCTGACTCTCGATAGTCAGGGTGACTATCAGTAGTTTGATAATCAACTATTAGTGGATAGATAGATTGTGAGTAGTCACAAGGACCATCGATGATTACTATCAGTCTGGTCTAGGTCAAGTAGATTAGTTGGTCGAGGTTGATTGATTTGGTTCAAGGTTAAGGTTTTGCTTAGTATGGGAGGAGGTGTTTGAGTGCTTAGATGGTCAAGAGGTTAGGGATTGGGTGAAAGTTATAAAAAGCTAAATAACTTAGAACATTGACAAAATACTTAGTTGATAACTTAATGAAGAAGAAGTCCATTGATGAAGATTGTTTGTGATGATTGATGATGTTAATGATGGTCGATGATAATTGATTAACCTACAAAAGAAACTCTAACACACAAAGATGGTAGATGTAGATGGCTCCTAATAATTACAGATAATTGGTTGTCGATCCCATCCCCTTTTCACCTCTTAAAATTATCTTTTTATAGGAAAGAAGGAAAGGTGGAAGTGTAGGTTCAAGAGGGGTTCAACTCACATCTAAATTTAGCTTGAGCATGCATTAATTTGCACAAGCTAATTATAAAAAAGCAAGTTACAGTTTGATGCTAGAGTTAACTATTTAGGTAGTGGATAGCTAGTTGTCGACAGTCAAGCTAACCATTGACTAGTAAAGGTTAAATTTGTCAAAAGTGTGGGTTTATCTAATTAGAGGTTTGGCAGGGTAAACCTAACCATTGGTGGTCAGACTATTGACTATTACTAGTCAGATCACTGACCATCGGTGGTTGGACCATTGACCATCGGTGCTTGAGGGTGAAGGTTGAAGTTGGGTTAAAAAGTGGGTTTAGCCAGTAGGTCAAGCTGATTGGAGTTAGGTTTGGTTATGGTTGGAAGGTTAGGGTTGGGTCTTTGGAGGGTCTTGAGGTGGTCTAGGGGTGTTTTGATAGCTAGAACCATAGTGTACAATTTTATAGTGTCTATATTTTGCCCCTTTTTTATGTGGCTTTGAATTAACAAGCTGCAAAACAAAACTAATTGTGGGTGTAGGTGAAGTTGAAGGTTAGGGGTTACCCTGAACATGGGAGGAGGTAGTCCCCCTCAAACTAAGAGGTGATGAGGTGAAATAGAATTAGGTGCAGGTTTGATGAGTGGGTAGGTGGGTGAAAAAGGTTGGGTATGATAGGTTGGTAAAAGGATGGGCATTAAAATATAAACAAGCACATAAAATGTGACTAAGTGAAATAGTCAAGATCATGCATAGACATATTTCCATTATTCTTAAATATTAAGGTTGATGATAAAGGACAAGTGACCAATATACCACATGATTAAATTTAGGCATGGTGGTTGGGTACACATGTTAGTCTCCTAGACAAGGTCAGTGTTTTAGTGGGTATCTAAGGTAGGAAGTGCTCATGTGGAAAACACAAATGGGTTAGGTGAAGTCATGGGTATTTGAGGTAAGAAGTGATCCTAGGAAGACACCAATTGGTTGGGTATGTGCAAGGTGGTATGAGTTAAAAAATATTTAAGCATGGCAATGCAATCAGTGCGGTTAAAGAGACCAAGGCAACGTCATCAGAAAATATATAAAAGGTTGGGCCAAAATGGCCAAGTCTAAGTGAGGTGGAGAAAGGTGATCTCTGATGGGTTAATGGTTGATGGAGAAGGTAATCTCCAATGGTTTAATGGTTAAGGGATAATAAGCTAATCCCTAATGGATTGGCCCAAAAGGTCAAGGTTGGTGGATAAAAGTAATATCCAAAGGTTAGGTTGGGTTCAAAGGTCAAGGCTTGGTGGAGAAAGGTGATCTCCAAAGGATAGGTTAGGTTAAAAGGTCAAGGCTTGCTGGAAAAAGGTGATCTCCAATCGGTTGGCTCAAAATATTAAGGTTGGTTGAGAAAGGTGATCTCCAAAAAGGTCCAAGGTTGCTTGTTTCAAGGCTGGTGGAGAAAGGTAATCTCTTGGTTGGTGGTGTGGTGTTTAAATAGGCTACCTAATTTGGCGTACCACTTGGTGTGAAAAAAAGGTGCCCAATTTCCTAGTGAAAGGGGGAAAAAGTTGGTAGTTAAAAGTTTAAAGACCTGAAAATGGAAGACATATGTCTTGAAAAGTGTCATGAAAGGTAAAAAGAGGAGGCTAAACACTCTGATTGGCAAAGACCATAATGGTAATATGGGTGGGCTTACAAACATAAACCCTTCATGCTTTGCATTATTGTTAGTTCATTGGTTAAAATAAGGTAGCTTGATCATGAAGTGTCAAATAAGCTCAAAGATTCCTTGAAAAAAAAAAAGGAGATAGGTGAAGATGGAACCTTTTTGTGAGATTAGTATGTCTCTTTTGTAGGTCACCAAAGATCTAGTATAAATAGGTCTATGTCATAAAATTTATAGACTGATCGATGTGGGAAGCCTACCTGTGAAAGCTGATTGTGACTTCCACCTTAGTTTGTTGTTTGAGAGCCGATTGTAGCTTTCAAGATTAGTTTGTTTTTATTGTGATTTTGATAGTGGGTCTTTTGCTTTGTTGTTGCATATGGGAATTTGATCGATGCAAGAAGCTTATAATAAATTGATGTGCTTTTTATAAATGCTTTACTCAACCATCCTTCAAGGGAATGTTCTAAGTTTATTTGCTTTTTTCAATGCTTTGTGATAGTTGTCCTTCAAGGGAGCAGTCTACCTTATATTTGAGCAATTTTAGTATGCTTATGCAATTGTCCTTTGAGGGAGAAGTCTATGAATGCTTAAAAATGACCCGTGATTACTTGTGGTAATGAGTTTACTTCTTTTATTTGATTTTTTGCTTTGACATAGACCTACTTATATAGGCTTAAAGGTTGGCCTTTATGGAGGAAAACAAGAATCACAAGAAGGTGAGGTAGGTGAAAAGAGGTTTAGGTGACAATGATCATGGGAATCCATCTTATGAAAGGGGTAGAAATTACCATGAGAATCATGCCATGTGTAGAGCCATGGTACCCATTATTCAAGATAAGGCCATGATTGTGATGGATAATCGCATGATTTAGTTTTAATCGATTGCCCCTAAAATAGGGAGATGGAATATGGTTTGAAATTAAGGGATGAGCTTAAGTTAGACACAAGATGACCAAGAAATTGGTTTAACCAAAGAATATGACATGATTGCAAATCATTTAGGGGCTTAGGTTTGAATAATGCCCCAGATCCATACTCGTGCAAATGGTTTAGGCCAATGAGGGGCGAAGATGTCCCATAGTTACTTTTTGATACTTGATTAGATGTAGAAAATAAAATGTTGGATTGACAATGGTCAATGGCAAGGTTGGTTAGGTGATGGTTGGTTTGGTTAGTGGATAAAT
This sequence comes from Torreya grandis, assembly GCA_037957365.1. NCBI lineage: Eukaryota > Viridiplantae > Streptophyta > Pinopsida > Cupressales > Taxaceae > Torreya > Torreya grandis. The sequence continues at coordinate 51,131 of JARHVA010005971.1, forward strand.
ATGATCTCCAAAGGTTAAATGGTTGAGGGAGAATAAGTTACTCCCTAATAGGTGGTTGGTTGTTCAAAAAGGTTTGGTTGGTGGAGAAAGGGTAATCTCCAAGTTGGTTGGTTGGTTGAGGGATAATAAGCTACTCCCAAATAGGTTGGTTGGTTGGAGAAAAGGTAATCTCCAAAGGGTCAGTTGTTGGTTTGGTAAGGGTGGTAGATAAAGGTGATCTCCAAGGTGGGTTCAGTTGGTTTGGTAAGGGTTGGAGGGAGAAACAGTGATCTCTAATAGTTGGGTTTTGGTTAAAAAGGTTTGGAGAAAAGGTGATCTCCATGGTTCAAAAGGTCAAAGTTGGGTTAAGATCACTTGCTAAGGTTAGGTTAGGTGGTTAGAGCCTTTTGAAGGGAGAGTTCCCCTAGTTGCTCTTCCCATAAACGGTTGCGGTGGGAAAAAGATCCCAAGGTAAAGGTGTTGGGTAGAAAAAAGGGCTTAAGAGGGATGAAAATGAATTCATCCATGCCCCAAGGGATGTTAGTTGTTAGTGGGTGAAAAGGTCAAGTTAAAGGTGGTGGTTTAGGTGGAATGTCGGGTTGATATTGGTTTGGGTTGATTGATAATTTGGTTATGGTTGATTGATTTGGTTAAAAGGTTAGTTTGCTTGGTTGAAATAGGTAAGATAAATGATTGCTTTGGTTCATTTTCTTGGTTTGGTTGGTTGTTTGTTTTTTTGGGTAAGGTAGGATGGCAAAGATTTGACTCTGATCTAGAGGGAATTAGACCAAAGATAATACCACGAGGTAGATAAAGGTGAGCAAGCTACAGACTAATTAGGTAGCCTTGGTTGTAGTTGAGGTTAGGTTGACCTTAGGTGAGGTCTGATTGGTTGGAAGTTGATCCACTACAAAGTAAAGTTGAATAGGTTGGTTGGGTTGAGGTTGATCCACTAAAAGGTGAAGTGGAATAGGTTGGTTGGGTTGAGGTTGATCCACTAAAAGGTGAAGTGGAATAGGTTTGTTGGGTTGAGGTTGATCCACTAAAACGTGAAGTGGAATAGGTTGGTTGATTGGTTGATCCACTAAAAGGTGAAGTGGAATAGGTTGGTTGGTTTCCTTAATTGTGGTTTTTAAGGAAAATTGTAAAGGTTCCACTTGGTCAACAAGTGGATTGGTTGAGGTTGGTGCGATTATAGTTTCCTTGGTTATAGTTTTGCTAAGGGCCAAATTTGATTGATGGGCCTCATTATGTTGAGGACTTTGGTCATGGTTTTCCTCAACAATGAGTGAAGGAAGAGGTTAAATGATTGATTTCTTGAAGAGATTCAAGGATAGGTTAGGAGGAACATGGAGTTTATCCTTGGGGACCTCTTTATGATCAATAAGGTTTTGGATGAACATCTTGAAAGTTGAACATCTGTTCTATGTCATGTTCATGTGTGTGATGATACACACAAAATTCATTATATATGAACCAAAGTGGTTTTAGAAGAGAAGTGTTGATAGGTTTGACTGGAGGAAGTATAATAAAAAAAGCCCCAAAAGTTTATCCAGGATCGAGGCATATGAATCCCCCAATAGGGTATATTGCCTAGGAAGAGGGTGCACCAATTACTCTTGAGGTGGTGAGCTAGTTGGTTGGTTTGATTAAGTTAGTTAGTTGGGTAAGGTTGTTTAATAAGATAGGTTGGTTTGGTTTCATTAGTTCAGTTGATATGATAAGATGGTTTGATTTGATTGGTTGGGTATGTTTGGTGGGGTAGGTTAGTTTGGTAAGGTAGATATGGTTGGTTGGTTTGATAAGGTTGATAGGTTGGAAAAGTTGGGTAAAGTAGTTAAGGTTGATAAGGTAGGTTGATAATGAGTAGTTGATAGGTAAGATTGATGGTCGTTGGTTGATAGGTTAGGTTGATGGTTGTTGGTTGATAGGTGAGGTTCATGGTTGTTGGTTGATAGGTTGGGTTGATAGTTGTTGGTTGATAGGTTAGGTTGATAGTTGTTGATCGATAGGTTAGGTTGATGGTTGTTGGTTGATAGGTTGGGTTGATAGTTGTTGGTTGAGTGACCATCAGAGTAAAGCAAATCTTGGTTTTGAGATAAATGAGGTTGCCACAAAGTGGGTTTAGGTGATTCGTATGAAGGTTGGGTTAGGTAGTCAAAAGTTTGATGAGGTTGAGGTAGTTGATATGATGGTTGGAATAGGTAACCTAAAGATTAGTTAGGTTGATTTTGACAATAGTTAAAGGTTTGTTGATAGGTTTTTGGTTGTTGATGTTGTTGATAGGTTTCCAATTGGTTGTAGGTTGTTGGTTGGTTAAGGTGATGATCAATTGGTTGTTGATAGGTTGTTGATTGGTTATAGGTGGGGCTAGGTGGTTGTTGATTGATTGTTGGTTGGTTGGTTATAGTTGAGAGTTTATCGATTGTAGGTGAGGTCAAGAGCATAAGTGGCTTGTGATGCAAGATAAGATGCTAAGGCAAGAGGGTTGTTATCTATAAATATAACAAAGTTGGGATCTCTAACTGAAAAGATAGGTGGGATCCCCATTGATCAAGGTAATGAGGAGAAGGTAGATGAAGGTCAAATGGTAGAAGGTAGCCAAAAAGAGTTAGATTCCTCACAACTCAAACAAAGAAAAGACAAGAAAATAATCAAAGAAAGATAGAACACACTCTAAAGTACATTAAATCCTAAGGTTAGTTTTAGTCTCACTTGTGGCTTATGCCTTAATCTTTAAGATTTGACTCAACTTTGGTTTGGTAGAATGGGTACTAAATAAGAAATTTATGGTTAGGTTTCAGGTAGTGTTCAGATGCTCAAAATGAACATGTATTGGAATCAATATGTGGCTTGGTATTGGCACCTTCCCCCTCACTTCACACTCCGCAATGATAAAAGTGTCAGGTGCTTAGCCAATATATACTGATTTCTAGAGTTTATACTCAACTAGAGAGTTGAGTTGGTTCTCCCCTTGGTGGTGAAATTCAAGTAGAATAGCCAGGAAAGGGAAACATGACCGCTAGGTGATGAAATCCTAGTTGAGCCTTGTCTCAAATTATTTGATTGGTGAGTGGTTTAGTTTGTGTGTGATAAGAGTGATGTTATGGTTAATTAATTTCTTAATTAAACCATTTTGAGCTAAACATGCAAGCAAATGATGGATGCAATTGATTGTAAAACCAAAAAGAAATTTTAATTTTGGTTATGAACACAAAATAAGGAGAGATCATGTAAATACAAATTATGAAAATGGAAGAAATGATGGGGGTCCCATCAAGAATGCCAAAAATGTTATATTCAAATTTTGCTTTATTTCTTCAAGAAGAAAGAGTGAAACTAAAAAGAAGGGTAAGGTTGGTAGAACCTAAATTTGATTTGCGCTATGATCTAGATGGTTGTGAGAGTTCCTATTTGGCTTGGGAGGATGACCTGCATAAGAAAGAGACTAGAAAATAGTTTATTAGTTAGGTAGGTAAGGTGGATTACCTAGCAAGCTAGATCCAAGAAGTACATGACTTCTTTGGAGGCTGTCAATCCATCTTTTAAGACAAGTTAATGCTGATAAAAAAAATTGCATAGCAGATATGAAAGTACTTAATCAATTGAAATAAATACTTTTTAAAAAGAAATATGTTTAAAAAAATAACATTAAGGTAAATGCTAAAAGTGTCAAAAGATCAATTCAGGCTAGGGTCATGTTGTTTTTGGTCTATATAATGATAGAGGTCAAGAAAATAGAGTTTGATTGAGGTTATTGGGTGCTTGGGTGCTTGCTAGTTTTTGGTCTGACAGTGACCATCGATGGTTGGGTGACTGTCAGTAGTTTGACAACTAATCATCAGTGGTTAGGATGACTGTCAACAGTTTGACAATTGACTATTAATGGTTAGATAGATCATCAACGGTCACAAACACCATCGATGACTACTATCAGTCTAGTCTAGCTCAAGCAACTCAGTTGGGCAAGGTTGATTGATTTGGTTTAAGGTCAAGGTTGCCCCAAGTATGGGAGGAGGTGTTTGAGTGCTCAGATGGTCAAGAGGTTGGGGATTGGGTACAAGATATAAAAAACTAAATAACTTAGAACAATGATAAAATACTTAGTTGATAGCTTGATGAAGAAGAAGTCCATTGATGGAGATTGCTGGTGATCATTGTTAATATTGATTATGGATGATGTTGATTGATTAACTTGTAAAAGAAACTCTGACACATGAAGATGGTAGATGCAGATAGATCTTGATAATTACAAATAAATGGTTGTTGATCCCATCCCCATTTCATCTCTTGAAATTATCTTTTTCTAAGAAAGGAGAGGTGGAAGTGTAGGTTCAAGAGGGGTTCAAATCACATATAAATTTAACTTAAACATCCATTAGCTCACATAAGCTAATTATAAAAAATCAAGTTGTATTTTGATGTTGGAATTAACTATTCAAGAAGTGGATAGCTGACCATCTATGGTCAAGCTGACCGTTGGTTATCAAAGGTCAAATGTTAAATTGGTCAAAAGGGTGGGTTTAACTAATTAGAGGTTTGGTGGGGTAAATATGACCATTGATAGTCAAACCACTAATTGTTGACTGTCGATAGTCAAACTACTGACCATCGACGTTTGGACTGTTGATCGTCGATGGTTGAGGGTGAAGGTTAAAGTTGGGTTAAAAGTTGGGTTTATCAAGCAGGTCAAGCTGACTGGAGTTAGGTCTAGTTGTGGTCGAAAGCTCATGGTTGGGTCCCTAGGGGGTCTTGAGGTGGTCTAGGGGTGTTTCAATATCTAGAACCATAGTGTGCAGTTTTCTAGTGTTTACATGTCTAATACAACTTTTGACGTCTACAAAAATTTCTTTAAAAACAAGCCTATAACTCAACATTTTATCTCTCCTCTCTCTCCAACCAATACCATCTACAAGTACCTAGGAGAGTCCACTACAATCTCCAATAGCTTACCTAAGAAATTCAATCCACCCTGAGCACTTTTAAGGAACATCTTTAACATCAAGTCCTTATTAGGTTTTAAGAGGGTTTAAATCTATTTCCACTCTTAACGATTGTTCATAAAGCATAACCCCTCAATCCAAAAACTAATAACTTGAATTTTTAGCTAAGACCCTTACCCATATACCATGAACTACTTAGGTTCCCATGCAAAAGTTTGATCAGCTAATGAGCTCAAGAAAATCTTTCCCATGCAAAAGTTTGATCAGCTAATGAGCTCAAGAAAATCTTTCTTGGGTTGAGAACCCTTCATTTTGAGCACTCGAGAGACCTCCAAACAAATTTTCATGCCTTGTCCTTCAAACTAGAATCTCAAACTTCATGCACATGCATAAAAAAACTTGACTCACCTTTTTGAATTTTGAACTTCTCACACTTGCCTTGGAAATTGATCTTGATACCCCATAAAGCTACACTCTCTCTACACCATAGTCTTCATACCTTACTGGGCATTGAACTGACCTTCATGCCTCTTTTCATGCTCTCAACACCTCACTATAATGCTTAATATCTCACTATCATGACATAAAACCTATTTCATACTTAAATACTACCATACATCCTTCACATGCCTTGACAACAGATAATGATATCTCATTAGGCCAGGCAGGGTTTAAGAGAGGTCTAGATGCAAACCTAGATTGAAGGTCCTACCCTCGTAGGCTCATCTTGAAATTCTCATGAGTGTTCCAATGCCTCACATACATGCTCAAACAACCACTCATGCCTATATGCACTCATATCACCAAGCCACCATGCTCAAACCTTCTCACAAGGTATCTTCATGTCATGACTAGGTTTAGGCTACTTAAACATTTGATGCCTTGACCTGTTGAGAACCCTTCATTTTGAGCACTCGAGAGACCTCCAAACAACTTTTCATGCCTTGTCCTTCAAACTAGAATCTCAAACTTCATGCACATGCATAAAAAAACTTGACTCACCTTTTTGAATTCCAACCTTCTCACACTTGCCTTGGAAATTGATCTTGATACCCCATAAAGCTACACTCTCTCTACACCATAGTCTTCATACCTTACTAGGCCTTGAATTGACCTTCATGCCTCTTTTCATGATTTCAACACCTCACTATAATGCTTAATATCTCACTTTCATGCCATAAAACCTATTTCATACTTAAATACTACCATACATACTTCACATGCCTTGACAACAAATCATGATATCTCATTAGGCCAGGCAGGGTTTAAGAGAGGTCTAGATGCAAACCTAGATTGAAGGTCCTACCCTCGTAGGCTCATCTTGAAATTCTCATGAGTGTTCCAATGCCTCACATACATGCTCAAACAACCACTCATGCCTATATGCACTCATATCACCAAGCCACCATGCTCAAACCTTCTCACAAGGTATCTTCATGTCATGACTAGGTTTAGGCTACTTAAACATTTGATGCCTTGACCTGTCATGAACTCAACAAAACATCAAACATGAAGATATAAGACATTAAACCTCACTCATATCACTTCACCATTTTATTTCTAATGACAACAATCTTCCACAGCCTCATATAAACCTAAAACCACATGACTAAGCATCATGTGACTTGACATCTCTCTTCCATGCACCTGAACACCTTTGACACCTTGACATGTGCCTTTATGCAACCATAAGACATTATTTGCCTTCAAATTCTCTCTTGCCTTCAAATGCATCTTGTCACATGACTTCCTAAGCAAACATTAGTTATATTGAAACATCTTTCATGATATGTACCTTTTATTCTCACACCACTCATGATAATTCTCATCAATACAACATTCTTATGTGCCTTGACATATCACATACTACCATCTATCCTTAGTCACCTTTGACATCAACCTTGACAACACAATCTTGACATGATACATCTTTGACATCAATGACCATTATGCCTTTGCATGATGCACCCTTTTAACATCAATGACAACAACATGCCAACAAATTACACCAAAAGATGTGATTATTAAGCACACTTTTTATTCTAGTTGAAACTCAAACTCCACAGTTGGTCTCGTGATAGACCTGAGGTCCATTGGGGTGCGATAGGTCAATAGACTGGGATACAATATTTTATCTATAGTGCTACTTACTGTCTCACATAAGTACCCAATTTTCATAGTAGATCGATGGCTCTCTATAACGGGTCTTGAAGAATGAAGAAAACGTTGTGGGAAAGTAGGTCTATTTTAATTTTCATACATATAGCCTTCATGGTATGTTATTTATACTTCATTAGATAACTTGAATTTGTGCAGTTAAGGTCAATTCTCTTGAGTCTTTAGGGTCGAAAATCCTCTTATTTTACCAGCGTAATTTGAATGTATTGATTCTAGTAAAGATTTTCTACCTTGGTACCGCTTACATTTCCCTCACTACCAATGTCATTTTCCCCCTTGATAGGCAAGTTTATTTCTAAATCTATTTCCCAACTTTTATATTCCCTCTTCTTCACATCTTATTACATGCTACTGATATTTTTGTTTTGGTTCTATCTATATTAAGAATAAACTTGTATTTTTGAGTGGCTATGCATTAATTCCTTACACCATTGCTTTATCCTTATTGGATTTCCTTGATTTCCTTTAAAATTTATATTTTTTTAATCACTCTTTTTGCAGATAATCTTGTTCCACTTATCTATTTTAAATTTTCCATTTTTGAGTGAGTTTTGATTGTTACTTCTCACTCATTAATGTTGTTTTACTTTATGTTAACTTTCCATCTTTGTTTAAGTTTGGTTTGTTACTTATTTTATATTGATGTCAGATTTAGTATTTCACTTTCACATGTCCTTGGTTTGATCTAGTTTGTTACTTTTCTTTCTTAAGGTACATTTATTTGGGTTTGTCGATCATTTAGTAGCTTTGGATTTTTCAGTTACTTGATTTACTCTCAATTTTCTTTGGTCTTTTTAGTTTTAACTTAGCATTTACCACCCTAACTTACCAATTGACCAAGTGATTTATTTCAATTCTACAAAGTTTAGTTATTTTGATTTCCATATGATTGTTTGTTTTTATTATTTAGTTTTGATCCTTAGGATTTGTCCAAAACAATTAATGCACTCTCCATGATCAAGCTTACAAATACAATAGCCAACCATTCAACGATAACGGTAAGTCAAGGTATGTATATGATACTTTTAATTACTTCAGTTATTTCCTTACTGTTATTTCAATTTATGCTTTTTACTGCAATTTATTAGTTCAACATTGTGCACTGCGATGTTCTTTCTCTGAAGTACCATTCCATGTTATAACTATGTGACATGTGATGGGCTTCGATTGGGGTATATGTATACACACAATATTTTAAAACTTTATCAATTGTTGATGCTTTCTCTCTTGTAGGAACCTATTAAATCGTAATCTCTCTGAGTACATGCCTTAAAGGGTGCATCGAGAAAAGGGTTGGAAAACCTTTGTTGCTTCACATGATTGTTGGCCCCTATACCACCACCTAAAATCAATACAAGCTACTCCTATCTAATTCTCTAAGCATTAAGACCTCGCTTATACACCCCCTTAAGTAGCTCACCGTCTAAAATAACCCCTCTCTAAGTAAAAAACTATTTTACGACTTTTCCTACTACATCGATTGGGTAGACCCCATTTTGGGATTTAACACGTTACAAAACTATGTTGACCCAAGCCAACATAGTTCGAGACCTAATGGCTCTATTTCACGTCTAACAAAGTTGACCAAATTGACTGTTTCGACTAAATTTTTTGGAGGGTTTAGGGTCAATCTATGGCTATACATACCCCCTCAACTTCATTTCTAAATATAGGATTATTTAATTGTGCATTATTACTGCTTGTAAATATGCTTATACAATCAATATGAGGTTTCATTGCTTAGGTTTTTGCCTTGGAGAAGTAACACTTGGTTTGTAGAGGTATTGGATGCATAGAAATAGTCTTATAGCCTAGAGCTGATTTGTTTTTGCGACCCTTGCAAGCCCACAATAACCTCTTACAAAGCACCATTGGCCAAGAGAGAGATTGAGGCACGATGGGTTCACTTCAACAAAGTAAGTATATTCCTAGCCCTTCATATTTCAATAAGTAGATGTTGTAGAACTAATGGATTGAATTCTATCTCTCTTTGTTTAGATTATTTCTATGTTATATTATATTGAATGTCTTTGCATGTTTATTATCTTCCCCATTTGTGCCACAAGTTTTGGTGAGCACTAGATTATCTTGCATATTCATTTACTAGATTAGTTTGCATGTTTTTAGTAGATTAGCTTGCTTCTTATTATTAAAATCATAAAAGCTAGCTAGGGTTATCACAAAATTGCATTTGATTAGAGGTATTGGAAACCTCTCCTTTGCCATTATGTGAGAAGAGATCCCTTAGTGTAGGTTTAGCGAATCCATTATTGGTCATGACCCCGATATAAATGTATTGCCAAGTAGACTTGATAGTTGATTACCTTCTCCGACCTTGAATATTATTGATTAGGATAAGTTATAGATATGTCCAATTTTGCTTACATACAATGCCCTTTGGTGACGTTTTTTGTGCTGGTGTTGACCTCTTTGGGTAGTTTGCATCTTAGTGAGGGAAATTCCATTGCTTAGCACTTGCCATTTCGCCTACTAAGAAAGACAATACTAAAGATATAGATAAAAATAAAGAAATAGATAATTGGGACATGTACTTGACTCGATAGATCCCCCTACTGATAGTGGCTAGGGGGTTGGGGTGATAAACTAAATGTTCCTTCACCTCTTCCACCACTGTTCGTTGTTGCCCCTGAGTGTTGTTACTTTAAACTATTTTTTATTTCATCTTTTTGAATGAAAATAGTTTCATATATTATTAAATCACATTGATGATATTTCTCAATGTATTTTAGCCTATTATATTTTTAATATAAGAGATTTTTGAACGGTTTGTACTAAGAAAAACACCTACATATCTGGAAAGCGTTAATGGAATTTCTAATTGTAGCAGCGAGTTTAGATTTTGCCTGTTTAACTGCAAGCAAATATTTGAATGGGAAAATGTTGAGGAGGAAGCCTACCCAGCTGGAAGTGCGGTTGGAGGACAAAGAAGAGCTCTTAGAGGTCCGCAAGAGGGTTCCTACCCTCCCTCCACCTCCTCCGTCCACTGCCGCCTCCACCCTCCTTTCCCAATTCGATTCCAAGGGCTCCGTATCCTCCAGATTAGGCCTCAACCACTGAAATTGAAGCTTCCAGATGCTTCTGCGTACCACAAGGTCGCAAGCATTCTGGCTTCCTTCCGCAAGGAAAACGTCTTTTTCGACAGGACCAACGGCGAGCTGAGCGCGGGGGTTTCGAGTGGTAAGGGTTAAAGATCGAGTTGGATGAGACGCAGTATGAGATCCAGATGCAGCCAAGAAGATTCTCCAATATTTTCTCGCAGCAATTGGTGTGCATTTCTTGGACTCTTTAAGGTTTCTAAGTTTGCTGTTTTTAGGTCTGGAAAGCTTCCTCATTAAGATTGGAAAAATAATTTAATTTCCATATATATATATATGGTATGCTGAGCAATAAATCTCTTATCCTTCTTTTCGAGAATGGATTTTTTTTTTTGTGATTTCTGGGCGAGTCCCTACATTGTTAAGATTTGTAAAGCACATACGGGCATATAATTATTATATATTTAAATAGCGTGGATGCATTATTTGCTGGTTTATTTGGATTGCGAATGCCTGACACTCAGAAATTGGCGAATAATTTCATTTCTGTTGTGTTTTTTGAAATTTCTGATTGGAGACTTTTTAGCGAATCGATGGAGAGCAGACTTCTCTATGTATTTTGAACTTACATTTTTCAAGATTTGGAAAATAGAGATTTAATTTTATTTCTACGGTGTGGATTGATTGTTTGTTGTTCCATTTGGGGTGTCATGTTTTTCATTTTTTTTTAGGTTAGGGTGAAAATGCTTAATTGTGTTCATTATTTTATGTTAAGTGAAGATGCTTATCTTTTCATTATTTTTAGGTTAGGGTGAAAGTGCTTATACTGAGAATTATCATGGTTGTAAAGAATGACTGATACAAATGTTTGCTACGTGCATGTGAGATTTATTTTCAATTTATCACAACAACAAATGAAGATCTGAGTTGCCATCATAATCATGTTTTGTAAACTGTTTTAAACTGAAGCTTTAACTTATATTTTAGTTATTTTATTTCTGAGTAAATGTTATTTGTATTGAAGAAGGATATAATTATTTTTTGTGACTTGTGGTTTTTTTCAACTTGTTCATTAAATACAGAAAATGCTTCTTGTCATTAATGTTCTGAGTGGACAGAAGAAAATGTTTTGGACAGATACAAGGAAATGATTGCTTTGAAGGGATTTGCTTTACGCTAACAAACTGTACTTGCTGGTGTCCTACTGCAATGAACAATTCATGTTGGAAAGAGTTGAGTCAATCTTGCAACTATTTTCATTTCCAGTGACATTAAAGTAATATGAATATTAAATTTAGTCACTGGGAAACTCTGGTATAGGACAATGACTCCGTCTCTGTATCCACTTCTTTTGGTGATTGTATGCATACATAAATTTATGATATAGCTGTACCGTTTGTCATTTACTCTCAGTTTTTGGTGACATATGTTTATATATCAAAATAACATTATTGTCTTATGGCAGTGAATCCTATATCACTAGTCCATTATGTAGATTTGATCAACTAACGTGGAAAGAAATGATCTGACTTCTATGCCATAACTTTCATGATTCGACATAATTTCTGCAACTGTTGCAAGTTAGTAACCAGGATTTTGTGATTGCAAATACAAAATGCAATTAGATTACGCCTTCCTTGTACACTCCAGAACTAGTTCATTTGGGTTGCTGGTTTTTGAAAAGCGACCATCCTGTAAAGTAGTCACTTCGCTTAAATATTATTTTTGAAGCTACTTTGTCTAGCATCTATCGCTTTAGAGGGAGTTGTGAAGAGTATGCCAAAAGCAAAGATGAACCACACTTTAGGAGAATGCTAATCATAATAAAATTGAAAATTTAGCATAGAAGGATCTATGACTTGAGTCTTGACTAAGTTCACTGTTATGAAAATTGTAGCAAGTTGAGGAAAAGCTTGTTACCCTAGACTGTAGGGCAAGTTTATGGAGCCATCAGAACATAGCATTAAAACATGGTGTGCTTAATAAGGAAGACACATCTTGAGAGTACTCTCCAGTCAAATCAGCAGCAAAGCCCTTGCCTGATAAGTTTCTTAAGCGAACATTTGACCGTGCCTCTAATCTAAGTGTCAGAGGCGATTGGGCGTCACAGCAAATGAGAATTTATTTACTGTTAATGGTAATTTAGTTACAGATAAAAGACCTGATACATTAGTTTTATTAGATGCTCTTATCGTTAGAGGAGGCACACAATGTTAGGAAGCATTTTTTTGTTGTGATTGTTAATATCTGATGGGTAACTACGTGGCAGATAAATCAGCAAATATAGACAGGATTTCGATGGTATAATTGCTGCAGATCACATAATTTCTTCCTTGATACTCATTTTGGACTGATATTGTAAATGGCAATCCATATTAATGAGTCCCTGTTTGACAATAAGTAACAACTAACATACATATTAGAATAATGTTGGTAAATTGATGATGGATTTATATGTCATCATTCAGTCTTGCTTTTTTGTGTCATTTGTCATGCTTAGCTGTTTCGTAAGAAGATGTTCTTCTCATGTTCAACAACTCTCTTCTACCGTCTCATGTTTAACAGTTATATTTTATCAATTTGCAGTAACTAGTAGTAAATCACCTCCATATTTGTTTACTTGGGGAATTAAATTGTTCATAACTCGTCTTAATTCTGCACTAAGCTAAGAAGAAACTAGTCCTGTTATTTGTAACACTCAAACTCTTAGTTTCCACCGTGCAACAAAAACACCCTTCTATTACACCAGCACTAAATCCCATTACCCAACACTGTTGTTCCTAAAATCTATTAAGAAGTTATGTTCAACATGGTAATGACATTGCATCTCAGTGCGTATTAGACTCATTTCTTTATTTGTTTTTCATCCAGACATGAAGTTTGCAATGTTAGACAGAAGATTCTTTGACAGTAGCTTTTCAGCAAGTTAAACAAGCAACACTACGGGATTGGAGTAGAAGATTCTAAGGAAGCTGACTGCCATCATGAATGTTTATGAGTCAACCACTTGTTTTTTCCTATATTCACATCATGTCTACAGTTTGAGGGCTGTCCCTCTTGTCTCCTCTTTAAGAGGACCTTTCGCCTGATTTTTATCAAGACCACATCATGTTCAAGGCAACAATATAGATGGGGTTATAGTGCTATGTATCTGCTTCAGCAGTTTAAAAAACAGTTGAATCTTATACCACTCTCCATGAATTTTGAGGAAGATGTTTGGTTTGAAGGATTTTGAACAGGTTTACTTGTCTGTAATTTTGTAATGGTCTAAATATGTAAATGGCTCAATTTGATACTTTCCTATTTGAAGTCTTGTTTTCTTTCCCAGAAATATATTACTATTTTGAAGAAATGTTTTAGCCCAAATTTTGTGATACTATGTAGACTCATCCATGAATGTAATATATGAAAATATTTTCTTGTATACATTGGACCAAAACAACAGGGAAAATGTAGACAAGATGGTTAAAAACCAAACATTGTGATGAATTACTCTTTTGCAGTACTAAAGGATTTAATAGGGAACAAATAGATATGGAGTCATTATTTGTTTAATAAAAGGGTATCCAAGGAAATGTGATATACCATGGACTTGGATTTTGGGATAAATTTTGAATGAATTAGTAGACAAATCCTGAGCTAAATACTCCAAACACATGCTAATCTATTAGCTAGTGTTAGTAGAACTCTTGAGGAATCCTTGGTCAATCCGTAATGTACTACATTGCATAATAATACTTTAATAATTTGACCATGGTGCCCAAGGAGCTCAAGAATTGTTTTTAGCAAGTTGTTAGCTAAGATATTGAGTTGTTTTGAACCAAATCATATCTTAGAACATTGTGATGGATTACTCTTTTCAGTAATAGAGGATTTAATAGGGAACAGATAGATATGGAGTCATTATTTGTGTAATATAAGGGTATCTAAGGAAATGTGATATATCATGAACTTGAATTTTGGGATAAAATTTGAATGAATCAGTAGACAAATCTTAACTAAATACTCCAAACATGTGCTAATCTATTAGCACTGTTAGGACTCCTTAGGAACCCTTGGTCAATCCATAATGTACTACATTGCATAATATTAATTTAATAATTTGACCATGGTTCCTGAGGAGCTCAAAAATTGTTTTTAATAAGTTGTTAATTAAGATATTGAACTGTTTTGAACCAAATCATATCTTGGAAAATTATTTTTCGTAATGAGAGCACATTGGCAAATGATAAGATAATGACAAAGAATAAAAACTAACCCTTACAAGCAACAGGAATGTGGTAAATTAATAATTCTTGGAAGTTGTCCATGGTGCTTGATGGGTCTATTTAACAAGGTGATAGCCAAGGTTTTGGGCTGTTGTGAACCAAATCTAGTGTTGGAAGAGCATGGTTGTAAGGGGGGGCACATCAATAAATGATTAGACACTAGCAAGAATCAAAACTAACTCGTACCTGCAAATGGAAATATGTGATAAACTTTTCCATTATGGATAATTAGTTGGAAGTTGGTGTACAAATATTTTATTTCTTTGACTAACAATGACAAAGTTGGTTGGCTTGTGGCATATAATTGTACAAAGTAGTGCCTTGGTTAAATGTAGACACTCTATTGATGTTGACTAAATTAAAGTGACTGCCAGAGAGTACAAAATCTGGTAGACGTTAACTGCAGATGACGAGAGTCTCTATAGAATTGACGATAACTTTTATTAGATTTAACGAGAATGACATTACGGAATTTGTGATAGGATCAACCTAATTTTAGTAGTGCAAACCAAGTATTATTGCTTTTTGTGCTTGATTGGTGATGGCTCATATATTCTCGGTATTAAATATTTAGTCAACCAAATAAATATTCTACCCCATATTTTCGTTGTTTTATGATCTTAGTACATTCAATGTGTTTGACTCGTGATTAATTGACTGCTTGGCATGATGGGGTGCTGTGCCACTTGAGCTATTAGACCTTTATTGTTTCAGGTAGTTTTTTTTTAATACCCTCCTCCAAGCCACAATTTTGGGCATAGGTCCTATTGTAGTTTTGATGCCCATGCAATTTTACATGCACTGGTTAGGACTTGAACATGGAACTTCGCTTGTGCATGTAGGGTAGTCTCCCACTTACCTTTTGGCCCTTTGTGGTCGCAAGTTGAATATGGGACTTCCCTTGTACATACTAAGGTAGCCTACCACTTAGTTACTGGGCCTTTGTGGTTGTAGGTTCCTTTTTGATTCAAAGTGTGGGTTCTTTTCTTCCAAAGGCCACCCATACCCTGTCAAGACGCACTTTGGTGTTTGGGGATCCTAGTTTGCTGCCCCTCATAATAGCATATAACTTTTGATAGACTAGATAGGACTCAAACCTAAGAGCTTGCCATTATTATGCTTGGCATGTTGGATATGGGCTTGGGTCCTATTGTAGTCATACTCATGCAATTTTAAATGAACCAATTAGGACTTGAACATGGAACTTTCCTTTTGCATGTTGGGGTAGTCTACTACTTAGCTACTAGGCCTTTGTGGTTGTAGGTTGAACATATAACTTCCTGTGTGCATGCTAGGGTAGTTTACCACTTAGCTATTGGCCATTTATGGTTGTAGGTTTCTTTTTCATTTCAAAGTGTGTGTTGTTTCCTTCCAAACACCACCCACACCCCCCCAAGCCACCCTTTGGTGTTTGGGGCTGCTAGTTTGTTGCACCTTATACCATATAATTTTCTATGGCCTAAGGAGGACTCAAAACGAGGATCTTGTCACCACTATGCTTGGCAAGTTGGAATGTTGACCCCTAATGTTAGACAAGTGCACTAGAGCGTAGGAATCTAGGTAGACAAAGGAACATGAGCTTAAGAGGCGACTTTTGGATTAATATAGTAGCACACATTTGATGGGCCTAGGTGCCCATAACTTCTAAAAATTGGATTTAAAATTTAAAGACAATACTCAAACAAAAGAAGACAACACTCCTTGTTAATGGGTTGGTCGTTTCCTTCAAGGCCCGCAGATAGGTGAATAATTCGGAGTTTTGTTGCTCAACCCTTGGTATGTTTAAATTAAGCTTTGATGGTGCAGTAAGAGGTAATCTAGGGGCATTTTGGTCGGGTTGTGTAATTAGAGATTGTGCAGGATCCTTGATTAGAGTGGCCTCTCAAAATTTATTGGATGGCACCAATAATGAAGTTGAGGTGCAGGTCCTTGTGCTTGAGTTGGACTTAATAGTTTAATGTGACATTGAGAAGGTTTTCATTGAGGGGGACTTGATGGTGTTGATTCACGTTTTTTGCAATCAGAAAAGTGGCTCTTGGAATATTGATAATATTCTGAGGCAAGTTTGGGATTTATTGGACTCTTTGGTGTGGGAGTGCAAACATTGTTTCTGGGAGGCCAATTCGGCTGTATATTTTCTTGCAAACATAGGTATTTCCTAGGATAAAGGGTTGGTTGTGGATAACTCTTGGAATACTTGGTCGGAAGCTAGGTTGAGGGGTGTTTGTCTCTAAGTTTATAGCACCCTTTTATGTTCCCCTTGTTGGCTTGGACGATGGGGTGGTATTATGATGGGTGGGTATGTCTTCTCACCCATGCATGTGAATGGGATGGCTTACAAGCTCGTTGGGCTATATGTTGTATGTTGGGCTTTGGCCTATGTTCATTTGTGCAAGGTGACGACTCCCCTAGTTTGGCTTTCCGACGAGTAGGGTTATTGTTGCATTGTTGTTGGTTGGTGGACTCGGCTTTGCCTAGGTGGCCTTGTCTCACTCATGGACTAGATGTCATAACTTGCCCTAAGTATGCTCCTATTCTGTGTCATCGCCCTAAAATGAGAAATGGCTTTTGAGGGAAGCATCTCAGACACTCGACTGAAGGTGTTTGTGATTCAATTTGGGCTGGGCATGCAGGGGGTGTGGGAATTAGTGGGTTTGATATACTTGGAGACCCCTTTTTGTGCTAAGGTGAATTTTGAGGTGTCGTAAATGTTCATTAGAAACCTCTAGAAGATAAAGAGCTTACCAAGCAAATTGTGGTGACGTTGGTTTGATTAGGTTTTATAATTGGGCTTGAGCGTGCAGTCACTGAGTTTTTGGTGGGAATGCCTAATTCCTTGTTTTCTAACATGAAATTTCTTGGGTTAGTTCCTCTCACCACTTTTCGTGAGCTATTGGAGCATTTTTACAATTCGTTGGAGTTTTCAGATCATCTTTAGGGCTTCCTTAAAAACCCAATTCCCATAGGGAGGATGCTTTTGATGTTGGTTGTGCAGGGTCTTAAGTCAACCTTCACATCTCTCACTGCAGCTCTGGATCTTCGATGAGCGAATAGGGTGGTCTCGGAATTGTTGGTGCATTTGTATGGGAATGACATTCCTCTATTTTCGCTGCAGCTGACCATGGAGGGCTTGGGCCTTTTTGGTGTTGCATTGGTCATGCACCTGCATGCTATCACGAGTCATATGAGGGCTCGTTTGGAGGTGGCTTACCGTGCCCCGACATCGAGGGGTTGTTTCTTGGAGAGAGAGGCTCGAAGGTAGAGAAGGGATGAGGTCGTGGATGAGGTGGTGGCAGCTGGGAGTGGCGTTGTTGGGGGACGAAGGACGATCTCGGTTGGGTAGTGGTCGAGTAGTGCGGGTCAAGTGCGACGGTGGTTGGGTGTAGTGGTGGTGGCTTTGACAATATGGCGATGGTTCTTTGATGCGGCTACCCTCGTAGGGACTCGCTTGTTGGGTTTGGTTCGTTCGTTGTCCTTTTGGCTTGTGGTAATTAGCTTTTTGGGGACATGTTTCTTGGGGTGTGGGGTTTGTAACTTTGACTTGTTGGTCTAATTTTTATAGCCGGTTGCTTTTTTGCATGTTCTTTGTAATGGGTGTTTCAAGAACTTGGTCCTTTTGTTCTATTACGATGACTATTGAATATGGACATGGTTTATTGTAATCTCGTTCGTTATCAATGAAGGGGGAGGGACCCATTAACCCTCATTTACCTTAAAAAAAAAAAGACCACTTATTCTTCATTATTATTCTAAAATAATACATATAGCTTTTATTCA
Organism: Torreya grandis; assembly: GCA_037957365.1. NCBI lineage: Eukaryota > Viridiplantae > Streptophyta > Pinopsida > Cupressales > Taxaceae > Torreya > Torreya grandis. The sequence continues at coordinate 69,332 of JARHVA010005971.1, forward strand.
TGCACAAGTTGATGATAGAGTCCTATACCACCACTAATAAACTATTTTTAAGAAAGACTAATCCTTTAGTTAACTGGACTTTTTATTTTTAACAGTTTTTTAAAGTTGCTATTTTTAGAAATTTGGCATGTGAGCTCGAATGAACTATAAACTCATAAAGTTCTTTGAAAGGTGGAAAAAACATAATGGAGTCCTGGGTTAGAAGTTATGCCTTTCAAAAGAGATGTTTGTGTATCAACCTCCCCTAGTTGATATTAATAGCCTCCAAACAGGGTTTGAGCCACTATTTTCTAATCTGAGTAGGGATGTAACATTTACAGGGAATTTGAAAACTCGTGACAATTGTTATGAGTGACAGAATTAAAAAATAAGCTAAATGTATCTCCCCTCTTTGCTTTGTCAATTTCAAATCGTCTAAGTGCAATATCTATCTTTCCATTTCTCAATTCAAAGTAGGGTATTATTGTTGTATTTTACACAATTTGAATTAGCCCTAGTTTTAATTTATTTTGATCATATTAATTGCAAATAATTTAAACACGTAACAACACCTCTATGTAGAAAATTGTGTTATATTATATATGGCAAACTAGAACAATTCAAAGTATCAATGCAATGTCATGTATATATAAACTTGTGTGGTTTTGCGTGAATGACACCATGTGGCTAACTTTAGGGTCTAGAAATAGTAATACTTGCAACACACAAATATTGGTCCATATTATAAAACATCAAATGTTTGGCAAAGTGATTTTTTTATATGGTATTGCAATAACGAGACCATGTTGAATGCTAAGTGTAAGATGATTGACACATCGACAATAATCATGCCATGTTGTATTCACCAATTGACCCTTCATAATACACATTATGAACACTTCAACAAGTTGATTTACAATTGCAAAGGCATACCAAATGTCACATGTTGATGCCGGCACATGTCAAGATGACATATTAGACATGTAACTAATTTTATCTATTTTTAATTGTAATTTAGGGCATTTCACCTTAGCATTTGAGATCTTGTAATGGTTGGAAGGTGAATCATTTTATCTTCCCTATAGACACTTAAAATCAGAGACTTCGTGTTGATTTTAACTTTTTTGCACTAAATCTCTAATTATCTTCAATCATCTTTAGTTTTTCCTAATCATTATTCATCATCACTATTCATTGTTTATTATCCTTAAATTAAACCAAAGTTAATTAACTAATCTTTTTGTAATTAAAAATTCTATGGATTTTAGAAATTCATTATATATATATATATATGAGAACAATAGAATTATTAAATTGGATTGGTGGGTTACAAGTAGATCCTTAAGACATATGAAAATTATATATATATATATATATATATATATATATATATATATATATATATATATATATATATATATATAATCTTCATATGTCTTAAGGATCTACCTGTAACCCACCAATCCAATTTAATAATTCTATTGTTCTCCATGATCTAATTTAATCATCCATCTCTATTCTCATTGTCTTTCATGATCTTATTTCCTATAATTTAATAATCCATCTTTATTCCCGTTGTCTTCCATGATCTAATTTTCTCCAATTTAATAATCCACCTCACATCCACTTACTAATTTTATATCATATCTTCCTCTCAAATGAGTTTTATATTTATTTGTGGGTCTCACATGTTTTCCACTCCATTTTTTAATTCAAAATTTCTATTATAAATTAAAAATTATCATTTTATTATCAACCCTTGATCTTCATCTCAAGATGAACGATTCATATCTATTTCTAAATTCTATAAATTGTAGGTTATCTTCTAATTTAGTCAAGCTTTTTTATTGCAGATTTATTATGTTGAGTTTATAAGGGAGTTGTACAATTTCCATCCAAGCACATCCAAGCCATCCAATTTTCATATACTGAAGCACTACCCAATTCTCCTTGCTTTAAAGAAGATTGACAACCACATCCAAGAGAGCAAATCAATTCAAAATCGCAATGGGAGGAGCTCACAAGGTATAAATTTGTATTTTAGTTTCTTTCATTCATTGCTCTAGCTTTAGTTGATTTAATTTACACTGGAATTCACTAAGTTTAATGTTTTCTTAGCTTAGTTTGCATCTAGATTTCACTCACATTTTGGTATGCTTGATAACTAATATCCATCAATGCAATCAATTTGCACAATTGAGTTTTCAATTCATCCTCCCTCTATAGCCTGGCCCTCCCATTCCAATATTTTTTCCCCGTCAACCCATCATTTTCATATTTTACAACTTTTTTTTTCAAAATTTCAGGGAACAATTAATCGAAATACTATAAATCTTTATCGATTGCTTGCAACTATCAATTTTGTAAAATCTTTATCTCAAATTGAAAAATCTATCTTTTTTGTTATCAGATCCATAACTTATCGAGATATATCATTCCCACATCCATTCATGTGACCCCTGAGACTTGAGCACTATCTAAGCATGCAGTTTACAAGCAATATATATTCTTTTTCCGATCCATTCTCTATTTTTTATCTAGGGGCAAATCATTTTACACAAACTGCAAGTATGATATCAATTTCTCGTGCGTCACTTTCTTGACAACCTTTACTTTCACCACTTCATCATTTTTCCTTTGAATATTCGTTTGCTTTCCCACACTAACACTCGAGGGGGCAACATGGGTCACTCATTTCATTTAAATTTTTATCTTATTTTTTCATCCAAACTTTTGCACTTGTCGATTGGGAATGATGAAATCATAACATCTAATATTTCTTTGTCTAATTTTTTATTTTACATTTTCAATGACTTTTTCATTCTTTGAAAAGTTATTACTTCATCACTGTCTTGTAACTTCTCAAAGAGGGACAAAATGTAAACACTTAAAATTAGACATTTTGTGTTGATTTTAACCTTCTTTGCAATAAATCCCTAATCTTTAATCATTTTTAATTTTTCTAATCATTATTCATCATCATTATTCATCACCACTATTCATTGTTTTTTATTCCTAAATTAATTCAAAGTTAATTAACTAATCTTTCTGTAATTAAAAATTTTATGAATTTTGGAAATTCATAATTTCTATAAATCTAAAAAATCAAAAATATCCTCACATACCCTAAGGCTCCACTTATCTCCCACCATTCCAATTTAATAATCATATTGTCCTCTATTATATAATTTAATAATTTACATTTTTTTTTTTCATAATCTGATTTCCTCCAATTTAATAATCGACCTTTATTCTCATTGTCTTTTATGATATGATTTTCTCTAATTTAATAATCTAACTCATATCTATTTACTAAAATTGTATCACATCTTCCAAATAAATTTTATATTTATTTGTGGGTCCCTCATATTCTCCACTCCAATTTTTAATTCAAAATTCAAAATTACTTTTTTATTCTCAACACTTGATCTTCATCTCAAGATGGACAGTTGACATCCATTTTCAAATTCTATAAATTAGAGGTTTTTCTTCCAATTTAATCAAGCTTTTTTATTGCAAATTTATTATACTAAGTTCATAAGAGAGTTGTACAATTTCCATCCAAGCACATCCAATTCATCCAAAGTTCATATATCGAAATGGTGTCCAATTTCTTTTGCTTTAGAAAAGATTGCAAAACCACATCTAAGATAACAAATAAATTCAAAATCACAATAGAAGGTGCTCACAAAGTATAAATTTATATTTTAGTTTCTTTCATTTGTTACTCTAGCTTTAGTTGATTGAATTTAGACTAGAATTCACTACGTTTAGTGTTTTATTAATTTAGTTTGTATTGAGATTTCACTCACACATTTTGGCACACCCAATAACTAATATCTATTCATGCAATCAATTTACACAATTGAATTTGCAATTCATCCTCTCTCTATAACCTAGCCCCCCCAATTCAATATTTTTTTCCTTCAACCCATCATTTTTAAATTTTACAACCATTTTTCTATAAATTTCAGGGAACAATTAATCAGAATACTATAAATCTTTATCAGCTGTTTGCAACTAACAATTTTATAATTTTTTAAATCTCAAATTAGAAAATCTTTTTTTTTTTAAATTTATAGAAACACAACTTACTGGGATATATTATTCTCACATCCATTCATGTGATCCCTGAGTCCTGAGCACCATCCAAACATGTAGTTTATGAGCAAAACATATTCATTTTCTGATATATTCTCTACTTTTTACCTAGGAGAAAATCATTATACACACTGCAAGTATGATATTGATTTCTTGTGTTTCGCTTTTTTGACGACCTTCACTCTCATCACTTCATCATTTTTTCTCTTCAATCATTTTGAGAATTCATTCACTTTTCTGCATGAACATTCGAGGGGCATTTGGCTCACTCATTTCATTCAAATTCTTATCTTATTTTTCTGTTCAAACTTATGTATTTGTTGATTTGGAATGATGAAATCATAACATCCATTGTCTTCATCTACTTTTTCATCCACACTTTCAACGACTTTTTCATTCCTTGAAAAGTCATTACTTCATCAATGTCTTGCAATGATTTCTCAAAAAGGGGTAAAATATAGACACTCAAAATCAGACACTTTGTGTTGATTTTAACTTTGTTTGCACTAAATTTCTAAGCATCATTTGTTTTTCCTAATCATTATTCATCACTATTCATCACCACTATTCACTGTTTATTATTCTTAAATTGATTTCAAATTAATTAGCTAATCTTTCTCTAATTAAAATTTTCATGAATTTTAAATTTTTTATAATTTTAAAAAATTAAATTTATCCTTACATGTTCTAAGGCTCCACTGGTCTCCCACGATTCCAATTTAATAATACTATTGTCTTCTATGATCTAATTTAATAATCTACCTTTATTTTCATTGTCTTCTATGCTCTGATTTTCTCGAATTTAATAATCTACTTTTATTTTCTATGATATGATTTTTTCCAATTTAATAATCCACCTCACATCCACTTACTAATTTTATATCATATCTTCCTCTCAAATGAATTTTATATTCATTTGTGTGTCTTGCATGTTCTCCCCTTCAATTTTTAATTCAAAATTTCTATTATGAATTAAAAATTATCTTTTTATTCTTAGTTCTTGATTTTCATCTCAAGATGAATGGTTCACATCTATTTTCAAAATCTATAAATGAGAAGTTCTTCCAATTTAACCAAGCTTCTTCATTGTAGATATATTACGCTGAGTTCATAAAGAAGTTGTACAATTTCTATCCAAGCACATCCAAACCACCCAAAGTTCATATACTAAAACATTTCTCAATTCCTCTTACTTTGGAGAAGATTTAACAATCATATCCAAGAGAGCAAATCAATTCAAAATTGTAATGGAAGGAGCACACATGGTATAAATTTATATTTTAGTTTATTTCATTTGTTGCTGTAGATTTAGTTGATTGAATTTAGACTATAATTTCCTAAGTTTAGTGTTTTCTTAGCTTAGTTTGCATCTACATTTCATGCACATTTTGGCATGTTTGGTAACTAATATCCATTTATGCAATTAATTTGCACAACTGACTTTCCAATTCATCCTCCCTCTATAGCCTAGCCCCCTATTTTGATAATTTTTTCTTTCTAACCCATCATTTTTATATTTTACAACCATTTTATCTAAATTTTAGGCCACAATTAATCGAAATACTATAAATCTTTATCAATTGCTTGCAACTATTACTTTTGTAAAATCTTTATCTCAAATTGGAAAATATATATTTTTTATTTTTAGACCCGCAACTTATTGAGATATATCATTCCCACATCCGTTCATGTGACCCCTGAGCCCTGATCACCATTCAAGTGTGCAATTTATGAGCAAGATATATCCGTTTTTTGATCTATTCTCTAGTTTTTACCTTGGAAAAAATCATTTTACAAAAGCTGCAAGTATGATATCGATTCTAGTGCTTCACTTTCTTCATGACCTTCACTCTCACCACTTCATCATTTTTCCTCTTCAATCATTTTGAGCATTCATCCACTTTCTCACACGAACACTCGAAGGGGAATCATGGGTCACTCATTCTATTCAAATTCTTATCTTATTCTTCCATTCAAACTCTTGCACTTGTCAGTTGGGATTGACGAAATTATAACATCTATTATTTCTTCATCTATTTTTTTTACATTTTCAATAATTTTTTTATTCTTTGAAAAGTTGTTATTTCTTCAATGTTTTACGCCTTCTTAAAGAGGAAAAAAATGTAGACACTTAAAATCAAACACTTTGTATTGATTGTAACCTTCTTTGCACTAAATCCCTAATCATCTCTAATTATCTCTAACCATCCTTAGTTTTTTCTAATCATTATTCATCACCACTATTCACTATTCACTATTCACTATTCATTATTAACTATTCATTGTTTATTATCCCTAAATTAATGTAAAGTTTTAGATTAAGGTAAAAACAGGTTTTGAAGGGGCCCCGAAACCCTTTACATCAGATAAGATATAAACCTTAAGCACTTCCAGGAAACAAAATAACCTGGAACCTACAAAAGCTAAACCAGATAAACCAGAAATCTGAAAACAGCATACAAGAGCTAGACAAACAATAACTATTAGTTATTATTTTTTTTACAAGACCAAAGTTTCATATCTAGAGGAGGGATCAGAGGCTTAGATTTTTTCCTCTTAACAGTAGTCCAGCCATCCTCTACCTTAGCTGCCTCAGCAACCCATTCCACAGGAGGCCAAGAATCATGAAGCCCAGGAGGCGACAAAACCTCAGCCAAAACCTTAGGAGAACCAGCCAACAACTGACTCCTAGGAGAAACCTTCAAAACAGGTGGAGGAACCACCACCTCCTCGAAAATCGGTTTAGGTAGATTACATAATCCAGTCTCCACCGAACCTTCAACAGGAACCGTCTCCAGCTGAGACTCCTGATCCGTCGAAACAGATAAGATGCTCTTTTCATTCTCATTCTCAGAATCTGTCAAAGCTTCCTCAGGTTGTTCTGCAATATAGTGATCATGATCAGCTTCTGCCCACCAAGATGGAGATCTTCTGGATCTAGATTTCCTTGCAGTGCATCGGGCTGCAACATGCCCCGTCAGATGACACTTTCTACATCGAAAAGGTAGCCCTTCAAAATCTAACATTTGCGTCCAAGATCCCCTAGGGGAATCCAGACAAATCGCCTCAGGAAGGCCCTTAGAAACATCCACCTCAACCATAAGGCGAGCACAGGTCGATCTAAAATACCTCTTGGTTTCTGCGTCCACGAATAAAAATTCCCCTATAGCATTTTCGATGGTTTTAAACACCGAATCATGCCATAGATGCAATGGTAAATTAGGGAGCCGAACCCAGACAGGGATCTTGTTGAAAGTTTCCGTTACAGGATTGAAATCCATATGCCACCGTTTGGCGAAGAGAGGGTATTTACCCTGCCAGAAGAAATTTCTGTTGGAAAGAATAGTCTTCCTGTCCTCAGCAATGTGAAATAAAGCTATAAAAAAACCTTTACCACAAGGATAAATTTCAACATTTCCATCAATTAGTGGCAGCCATGTCTGGGATATCCAGCCATGTAAATCAGCATGAGATGGCCAGAAGCCACGAAATCTACAAATAGCCGCATACTTTGAAAAGTACTCTGCCTGATCAAAGATTTTTTTAACAGTATCAGGGTCAAGATTAACCCTGACAGGTTTTAAAGCACTTACAGGTGATTCGCTTGGTCTCCCAGCAGAAGCTTAGCGTTTCACATCATGAATTTCGGCTTCAAAAGCAGCCACGTTCGCATAAGTTCTTCCCTTAGACCCAAGGACAGACCCAAAAATAGGGGAACCATTTACTGAATTCGTCAATGGAGAAGAACCCCCTTTCACGACCAGAATCCTATCCCCATTCACTGGTAAAGGTTCAACCACACCAGCCGCCAGATCTGCAGCCGCCTGGACCAATATGAAAGTACGCGCTCGCGCCTGTATGCCCGCAGCATTCAAAGTCTCCATGCGCGCGCAGGGAGCAGGGGGCATGCGCGCGCTAGGAGCGTTCAAAAATTAGTTAATTCTTAAATTAATGTAAAGTTAATTAACTAATCTTTCTCTAATAAAAAATTTATGGATTTTGAAAATTCATAATTTTTATAAATCTTAAAAAATAAAATTATCCTCACATGTCTTAAGGCTCCACCTGTCCCTCACCATTCCAATTTAATAATCCTATTGTCCCCTATGATCTAATTTAATAATCCACTTTTATTCTTATTGTCTTCCATGATTTGATTTCTTCTAATTTAATAATTCACATTTATTTTCATTGTCTTCCATTATTTGATTTTCTCCAATTTAATAATCTACTTCACAACTACTTACTAATTTTATATAATATCTTCTTCCCAAATAAAATTTATATTCATTTGTGGATCTCACATGTTCTCCACTCTAATTTTTAATTCAAAATTCTCATTATGAATTAAAAATTACCTTTTTATTTTCAGCTCTTGATCTTCATCTCAAGATGAACTGTTCACATCCATTTCCAAATTCTATAAATTGGAGGTTCTTCCTATAATTTAACCAAGCTTATTCATTATAAATTTATTGTGTTAATTCATAAAAGAGTTGTACGATTTCCATCCAAGTACATCCAAGTAAATAAAAACCATCCAAAATTTATATGTCGAAATGCTGCCTAGTCCCCCTTGCTTTGGAGAAGTTTGAGCAACCACATCCAAGAAAGCAAATCAATTCAAAATCACAATGGAAGGAGCTCACAAGATAAAAATTTGTATTTTTTTTCCATTTATTTATCTAGATTTAGTTGATTGAATTTAGACTAAAATTTACTAATTTTAGTGTTTTCTTAGCTTAGTTTGCATATAGATTTTACTCACACATTCTCCAATTGTTATTCTTCTCTATTGTAACAAACAATAACCACGAAGATAAATATTCTTTCAAAATTAACAATAGGGATTTTTTTAACCTTGGTTTGCGTAGATATTAAACTAGAAAATAGAGGGACTTAAAAGGAAGCTATAGAGTGTAGCTTGTAAGAGAATTTTCAGAAAAGTCCACAAGTCAAGATAGTGACATGGAGTGTGTTTAAGAATAAGTGAGCATGTGTGTTTGAGAGTACAATGTTTTGATGTCAAAGAAGGCCAATATTTTAATATATTTGAGTCATAAGAGTGATGTAATGTATTTTATGATATCAATAAAGAACTCCATGTTTTGCCATGAATGTGTTGCATTACTTTTGTTGTGCACTCTGATTAATAATGGGTTGATAATTGTTCACTTGATCCTCCCATGACCCTCCTGCATCACATATATTACTACCTCAAGATTTGATCCTATGGTTTTATTTCTAACAACCACAAGTTCTTTGCACCTATGACCTCCTTTCTAAGAAACACAAGTTATTTGCCCCTACGACTTCCTTTCTAAGAAACACAAGTTATTTTCCTTTTAAATTGCTTTCCAAGAAACCCAAGTTATTTTCCATTATGTCTATTCAAAATAGACAAGTTTTCCCCATTAAAAAAAATACCAAATTAATTTAAAAAATAATACAAGAAAAATTAAATTACACTAAACTAAATTTATATGAAAAAAAAGAAAAAAAAAATTAAAATCTCACACTCCCTTAGTGATGACCTATATTAGTACCTAAAGCCTAGCCCTTGAAGTGCCTTTAGTTTGGGATGGTTTTAACTTGGGGAACAGACCTAAATATGTGGAAGGATTTTATGGATTTTTTTAATTGAGATCTAACTTTCTAATTCAGACCCCACTTTATCATAACAAAAAATTTAATTTTTGATGGTTTATCTACAAATATTTTGAATGGGAAAAATTTAAGGAGGAAGCCTACTCAATTTGAAGTGTGGTTGGAGGACAAATAAGAGCACTCAAAGCCTGCAAAAGACTTCCTCCCACTCCTCTTCCATCTGCCCCTTCCAAGTCCATTGCCTCCACCCTCCTTTCCCAATTCAATTCCAAGGGCTCATATCATCATGAATAACCTTGAATCATTGAAAACAAATTACTCTAATTTCGTAGGGTTATACTTATTTACCATGGAAGTAGAAGTGAAATTGAAGATTATATATTCTTTTATGCACTAGAAGGTCGCAAACATTCTAGTTCACCTTCCTCAAGGTAACCCACTTACATAAAAACATATTTTTTGATGAGACCAATGGTGAGATGAGTGTCAAGTAGGTGGTCTTCCATCTATGATTATATGAAGGGGACTCCTACAATGTCATATCCCTCATGTGGAATGTCATTGTAATTGATGACATGAGCCATATAGAGGAAGTGGAGGAGTATTTTGATGCCATGCTCTAGAGGGCCTATGTGGTGGACCACACCCATTTGATTTTGGTGGTGGAAACTATGCACTTGTTAGGTCTATCTTGGCAAAATATGGATGCAAGGACCTTGTTTGGTTGGGAGGGTTTAGGAATGTTTAGGGGGTTTCCGAGTGGCAAGAGTTAAAGATCAAAGTGGATGAGACATAATATGATTTTGGGATAAGTTATGAGATTGAATGTGAGAATGTGGATCTAGATGTAGCCAAGAAGATTTTCCAAGATTTTCTCACAGAAAATAGTGTGCATTGATTGCTCTTTAAGTTTTCTATTTTTTTCTATTTTCAGGTCTAGAAAGATTCCTCATTGAGATTGGGGAAATAATTTCATTTGTAGTATGATTAGCAATAAATCTCTTATGCTTATTTTCAAGAATGGAAAAATATTTTCTTGTTGAATTTTAGGAAAATGTGGTAAGCTTGGACCACATTGTTAAGATTTGTAAATCATATATAGGCATATAATTATTATATTTTAAAATGGAGGGGATGCATTATTTTTTGGGTTATTTAGATTGCAAAAGTTTCTTTTGTTTTTTCAATATAACTTTTACTTCATATACTTCCCATTTTTTTTAATGTTAAGGTAAAATTTGTGGAATATTTTTATAGATATGATCGCACAACCTAAACAAGGATATAATGAGCCGATTAGTATGTACTTAAATTCAAAACAATGTTTAAAAATTATGACCCACCATTTACCTAGAATGGAATTACTAAAGTATATTATCTCAAAGACTAGTTCAACCTATTAAGAATAATGTGATTTTAAACTCATATAAATATTTTGATGAAATTTACAATACAGTTAGGAACTTTGAGTTTAAAATTTTAAAGACCAATATTATTATATATGGGACCAATGGCCCTACCACTAGTGGAACTTTATATCATGATACAAAAACATTTAAATATAGGGCTAACGATACTACCTTTCAAGCTAAGAATAAAATCAAGATTGTAGTTAATACTATAACATAATAACTTGACAAGCTTGTCCCTCCATCACAAGAGTGAAGAAAATTTACATAGTTGAGAGTCCTTGCCATGTGATTAAATGATTGCTCATGTGTAATATGATCTCTTTACCTCCACAACATGATTTTGATTCATATCGACCTTTACCTGAGAGTTATGATGTTAATGTATATTATGATTATCATAGAGCTTTGGGTCATACTACCAATACATATTTTTCATTGAAGCATAAGATCCAAGACATGATTGACGACACCAAATACAAGTGGAAGGTGATGAGCCCCCAAAATGGTCTCATCTGATGTCTAAGCATTTCCTACTTTATTATTTTTTGTTATAGTTTCCATTTCAAAAGATTCATAAATCTACTCATGTATATATATTATATATATACAGAGTAAATCATAAGTTTTATATGTTATTTCTAAGAATATAGTTTAAAGGTTTCATAATGGTTTAGTGTTTTCATGGCTAATTAGAATGGAAAAATATATGTGTTTGTTATGTTTAAATACCTCAAAACCATTATGGAAAACACACACATAACCACTGGTTTGATGGATGTTAGAAACATAGAACACCCACAACAACTTGGAAGCACCCACACCAACTGGCTGAGTGCACCTACAACAACTGGATAAGTACATCTATAATAACGATGGTAGGTGAACATTGCCTAGATCACAACAAAACTACTCGCTGTCAATTCTAACTATATTCCAACTCATTGAATGGTCTCCAAAAAACATGAAACATGATGACAAGTTATTTTAACTATATGTGGATACCATTAGACCATACTCTCATTTATGAATCATACGTCCATATAATTTTAACCATATAAATACCTTATTGTCCTCTTTTTATTTGTCATTGTACAAAATATTATGGTTATAACTATTGACTATTGAAGTGACCTTGATCTCTTGGAAGATGATATGCATGGGATAGATCATTTATCTTACTAGAGTCACCTGAGTATAGTATTTGAAAGACCTGAATGATCACTATACTAGCCCAAAGATAGGTATGTTAAATACATTAAGGTTCCTTGAACATTTTGATCCACTATGGGAGATCTAACAATCATTTGTTGAGGTCATGGGTTGGCATTAATCCTGTCGGCTTCCTATTGGAGTGATTTTTAACATGAATGTGTGTCAAGATTCTTATGTAAGGTCTTGTTGATCTTGTCAAGTCCCACTTTCATGTCTAAAGGCATTCAAATAGCCTCTCAATGTAAGATCTAATTAAAAGAGCCTAACAATTATTCTCAAGTCCTAGGGTCACATTGGCCTAGTGACAACTTATTTGATGATTAGAGACATGAAAATGCTTTTCAAGGGTAAGATACATCAAAAGAATCTTAAAGCCATTCATTAATGTCATGATTAGCCTCATAGAAGTCCATTCCATTACTTTTCAATGTAAAATAGAGCAATAAGGGTATTAATAGGAATTTATGAGGTTATAATAAGGTTAAAATGTCTTAAGTCACTCATTATAGTCATTTTAGAGGGGTGAAACATTATATAAAGGTTGCATAAAGTCATTTTGAAATTTGAAAACTCTTTATAAGCTCTCAAGTCCATACAATTTGACTAGGAGTGTATTGGACTTAGTTATTTCCCTCCACTCCTATTTCTTGGTGGAATTATCCATCTCTCAACATGGGAAGCATTAATTTAGACCTTGATTAAACTATTACCTATCTTCAATCTTGTGTTCAAGGCAATCTTCATTATCCCAAGATCATTTTTGTAGGTTTTTTGGCGAAACTCTCAAGATCAAATCACTAAAGACAAGGCTTCACCATGGTTACAAGATCTTTCAAGGCCTATATTTTCAAAGCATGAGGTTGTAGTCCCAGTGCCATAGGTTTAAATCATCTTTAGGGGTATAAGAAGGTTGCGATGATAATAGAGCTTTCTTGAATTAAAAACCCATGAATAATTATAGTCCTTAGCCTTCAAGGGATTGAAACAAGATCTATATCCTTTAAAAATAGGCCAAAGAATGTGATTGCAAGTATTATATAAGTTTTTAGGTCCATTTTAATAGTAAAGAATGGAAATGACAAGGTTTTCTTAAAGATATAATGATATTCTTGAGGTTTTCAATGAGGAGATGTTGTTTTATAAGCAAAAAGACTGAGTTGCCAGTTTTGGTGATACCTTCATTGTTTTCAAAGTTGTAGGATTCAAATATATTCGTACCAGACCTATAAACTAGTTCCAAAACATTTTCATGGTTGTATTGGGATTGTACATTGCCTTCATTCTCCAAATCCACTTTTTTGCAAACCAATGATATAGGATGAAGATATTTTTGTGCTTGTTGATGGATGTTATATGTTGTTAATGTATTTGCAAGGTATTTTAAAAGATATTAAACATGAAAAGGTTTTATGATGGAAAGAAGATAATTCATGATGAGTTGAAATTCCCAAGAGAGAACATCAGGTTTGGGATGGCAAAACAGATCCAAGAAACCATTTTGTAAGGAGTTTAAGCTCATTATCAAAAGTTATAGGCTTCTTCATCACGTCCTAATCTTGTTTTGAAAGTGCATGGTTATTGAAGAGTTTGGAAAGGGATTTAGAAGGTCAAAAATCACTTCATCATGGTAGTTAGATGCATAAAGGACCAACAAAACATGTGGACTCAACCTACAAGCCTGCAAACATGAGTGCATGAAAGTTGCAAGGGTTTCTTACAAACAATCATGTTATATCTTCATTTTACATGTGTATGGATTGAAATAGGTCATAGGGAGAGATAAATAGGTTGTGAAGCTTATATCAATACAATTTAGACTGATTAAGGAGGTAATAATCATGTAATTTCCTCAAGAAGTTTGCAGGCAATCTAAAACCTTGCTAAAACTCTAAAGCTCGTGAATGTGATTTTGACTTTATTAGAGCTTGTTTAGGTAGGGAACATGATGTTTGAGGGTATAAGAATGATTCAACACACATATAGGTAGGGTTTTAAGTTTACATAGTGTTGTGATCAAAGGGAAAGCTTCACTAAGCTTTCAAGACTCTCTAAAGAGCTAAATAAAGTTTGTAGGCATCTGTTGAGGCTTGAAAGCTCTCAAGGGAAATTAAATAAGTCATAAGGCCTGAAACCAAGCTTTTAAGGTTATCCAATTGAGATAGAAAGATTTTTAAACTGAAAATAACATACCTATAGGTCTGTATACCTTTATAAAATATTTTAGGAATCTCCTATAGCTTTTCATGAAGATAAGATGAATACCAAGTATGCCAAGGGTTCATCAATAGGTCTATATTAGCATTTTACATGAGGATTGCAAGGGTTATAGAAGACCAAGGCATGTTCAAAACTCTTAATATCTTCATGTGCATGTCTGCACCTCATCTTGTAAGGTTCATGACTTCTACCAAGTAATAAAACACATAAAAGTATAGGCATGCGATGCAAAATTGGCAGGTGCAATAAAATTGCAATGTTTTCAAGATGGTTTTGACCTAATAATACCTAATGGTTGAAAGTAAGGATAAATGTGTCTCAAGAATAATAAAGTCTATGGACCTATAGAGGTTAAGCATTACAACTTGTAGGCATAGTTTTTGAGGGTAACCAATAAAGTGCATGCTCTAGACACTTACAGGCCTACAATAATGAGGAGTAAGGTTTTCAAGTTTAGCAAGGTCTTTATAGCCAAGGTTTGAATCCTCAAGGTTATATGTTTTATTAAGGGGGTAAAGGAAAGGTTTCCATGAGATTCAAGCCATCATCAAGAAACCAACAGGCCTAGAACATGTTTTATGGTCTCAATATTCTCTTTAAAGGTTGCAAGTTAGAGTTTCACGAGGATTTAAGCCTTCAATGGAGGTGAAACAAGCCTGAAATCATGATCCAAGGGTTTCCAACATGTTTACAAGGATTTTCTGTGGTTTTAAGGGTATACATACAAGTATATGAGGATATTAAAGCATGATCATAATGATTTAGGTCTGTAATATATCTTCATAACCTCTCAAACCTTCTACGAGGTCCTAGGATGGTCATCTAAGAATAATGTTATGACTATTGTCAGTAGAACTCAAGGTTGTAGACCTTATCCAAGACCCCATATAGGTATTCTGTTGAAAATAATTAAATTTCAAGCATGTTTCAAGAGTAGAGAAAGCTTGTAGAGTGATATAAAGTCTCCATGACTATCCAAGAATATCTAAAGGCAAATCTTCAAAGGTTTTGGGTCAAAAAGACTTCATCTAACAGGCATGTAATGAGTCCAAAAGGTTTCTTGATGATGGACAAGGTTAAGATGAGCATGAAACATGAAGTTATAGGATTATAAAGTGAGGTTCAAATGATAAATATGTACCTATAGGATTGTCAAGGAAACACAAAAAGTTACAGACAAAGGTTGCTAGTTACAAGTTGCAAGCTTTTAAAGTAAAGTTTTCAAAGCAAAAGACATAAACCTATAAGTCTGTATGTAGGAATGTAGTCTCTAATAATGATTTATTATTTAATCAAGATGGAAGCATGATTCTTAAAGCTCCCAAAGGGTCCCTCAAGTTAAAATTTATGAATCTCAAGCAAGTTTTAGGAAAGAAAAACATGATTGCAGGTTTGCAAGGTGGAATAATGAAAGTTGTAGACCTAAAACTATTAAAGAAGGATCCCTAACCATTCATGCAAGATTTACATGACTCCATATGTGATTTTTTAGATTTCAACCTGAAATCAAGTCTTTATAGGTCATAAGCTTATTGACAATCCTATAGTGGTTCTCAAGTTGCCATGGTAATAAGACAAATCTTACTGGCATCATCAAGGAATATCAAAGAGGTCTTAAAGCATGGTCAATAAGGTCATAGTATTACAATGTGTCTTTAAAGACTTTCCAAGGTGCTACAAACAAAGATTACAAACTTTTAAGGTAGAATATTCAAAGTCTCAAGATTCTCCAAGGTCTTTAGCTCAAATACAAGAAATTACAGCTATGAGCATGATTCAAGATATAAAAGCATGATGTATGTTTAATCAAGTGTGAAGGATCATGATTTAAATCATGGAAAACACTTACCTAAAGGCCTATATGACATGTTTGAAGATGTCAAGGTTTCTCAAGAGTAATATACAGGGTTGCTTTACAAGGTTGTAGGGTAGAGTATGAGACAAGATGAGCCTTCAAACATGAAAGGGCATGTTTCTTACTATTTTCAAGGAGTTATAATGAGAAAATAGGATGATGAACTAGCTTCTCAACCTCTCCAAGATTCCTACACATAAATATCAAAATTGATCTTAGATGATTCATGATTCTACCACACTTCTATCATGATCATAAATGAAGAGGTCATGAAGAGCATGGACGTGTGGAAGCATTGAAAACTACCCCTAGAGGTGTGTAATTCCCTTCATGGAGTGATAATCAGGTCAAGTCAAATCAAGGCTCCAAAAAGGAATGCAAGGTCTACTTCCAATTCAAACATTCAACAAGCATGGCATGACAATCATGAAATGTCAATTGAGATAGATCCTCTCTAGCATGCATGAATGAGGAGATGAGTGAGTTAAGGAAATTAAGGTAGGATTTTTCTAGAAATATAACAACCTTGAAGGAGTACATCCATCATCCAAAAGCTTCATAAAGGAAAAAGATAGAAAGGAATAAGGTCTCCTCTCTCACCACTACACCAACCTTCCTTGGATATCTTCATGGACTAGGCCTAATACATTGAAGAGAGCTTAATGACCCCAATTTTCTTATCTCTTCTCTTGTATAGGTTGGATTGATGGAGTAACAATATTATTTATGAGGTCTTTTAGCACTCTCTTCTTTTGTTTCATCTCTTTTTATTATATATATGGTTGAAAATGACTTGTTTAGGGTCCTTCCTCTTGGGTATGATAAAACTCTACTCTTTTATAGTCTTATATTGTTATCCGATGCCTCAAATCCAATAAAGAATTGATGTTTGCCTCTTCTACCTTGTCAATTTTACCAAGTATTATGTAATTTTAAACTATAGATCTTTATTTGTGGATTTTTTAATCCATTTTGTTATTATCCTATCATCTTACACTCTCCTTGGCAGGTTGTATGTTGTGTACATTCCTACCTTCATATGAAATATTGATGCAAAGGTTAAAAAAGTTACAAGTTCTATAGAAGTTTTGAAATTTCTCATCAGTTATTAGGATTTATTATGCTATTAGAATGAGCGGAGGAGATATCTAAACTTGGTACATCACCTCTTTTTGTTTTAGTTCAATTTCTATCCCATTTTCCATGACAAAACATAATCTTAGATGTAAAAAAGTCTTCTTAACATAGTTTTAAGCCTACATCTTATCTTAAATCAGGTGCACATTGTTTACAAAGGAATATAACCTTCTCCAAAGGTTCATGTTGATAAGTGTTGTCATTGATGTCAAGGTTAAGTTTGATGTCATTGATGTCAAGTTGCATCTTGTGAAGATGCATGGTGAGTGGTCTGTGAGATATGAGCCATGTGACATGTGAAAATTTGAAGGCAACTTGATATATTTCTATTGAGTGAGAATTTGAAGGCAACCTAATGATTCCTCTAAGGTTGATGTCAAGTTTCAGGTCAAGGTCAAAGTAAGCATGTTTGAGTACTAGTCTTTGAAGTACAAAGTGTTATGAGATGCCTAGTCATATCATGCGCATGTGTATGGTGCACATGAATAAGTATGTATAGAGGTATGACCTTATTTGAATACTATATAAGGCATGTAATCAAGGTATATAAGCATAAAATAATGTTTTAATATCAATTTACAAGGTTATCAAGTGTTTGAACCTAGTAAGAGACTTGAGAAGGCTTGTACATAGGATGCCTAGTCATGTGCATGAAGGAGCATGCTGGCCTAGTGATATGAATGAAAAGATGCATAATAGGATATATTAGGTTATTTAAGCATTAATATGAGGCATTGGATCACTCATTTGTGTCTCAGAGTAAGTCTATAGGAGCAAGACCTATAGACCTAACATTCAACTAGACTAGTTCTAGACTCTACTTGACCTAATAAGAAATCATGAGGTGTTGTCAAGACTTATGAAGGATGAAAATTAGTGTTAGATCATGTGATAAATTTCTTGATCATGTGAGTGAGGTGAAGAGTTCATGGATAATGGCTAGAAGGTCAGTTTCAAGGTCTAATTTAACTTGCAGGTTAAAATCCTAGAGAGCAAAGAGAGAGATGGTGGCCTAATGGTGTATCAAGATCATTTTTTAGGGTAAGAATGAACATATGAGAATTTTTAGTGGTGTGATATATTTTTATAAGTGTTTTGACCAAGTTTGAGGTTAGATTTTATAATAAAAAACAAGAAAAATTGTTTCAAGGTCTCTCGAGTGCACATAATGAAGGTTTCTCAACCCGAGAAGGACTTTCTTGTATTCATTGGCATGTGTAGTCTGTGCATGAGAACCTAATACATTAATAGTATATGGGGAAGGGTCCTAAATCAAATTTAAAATCATTGGTTTATAGAATAAGGGGCTAATCTTTATGAATGATTGTTAAGAGGATAAGGTGGTTTAAACCTCTCCAAAACTCTAACTTTGACCCGATGAGAAAGATCTTGATCAAAATAGACTAGAATGGTTTCAAATGGATATGAAAGTGATTTTAGGTTGTATTCAACTTTCCCAGGCACCTCTAGGTGTGATTGGTTTATCAGGGGAGTGAGTGGACCCTACAAGAACTCAAAAATTTATTGTAGCAAGCAGAGTTGATTAAGTCAAAGTTGATAATTGGATAAAAGCTAAATCTTGAGATTTGTATTTTATGTCCATAATGGTTTATGATTATTTTATAGACCTCAGATGAGCTAAATCAGTCATGTAAGTTGACCTATTGCTAAATGACGTAATGGTACAGATAGTGAAAAAATTAGGCAAAAATGAGAAGTTGATTAGGGACGTGTTATCATAGATCAGGGATGAATAAAATTACATAGAGAAGTTTTTTAAGATCTATAATACATGTTCATGTTGGATAGAAGTTTTTTAGGATAGTGGATATGTTGCTCATAAGTTGACTTATCTAAGTATAGATGGGACAATGAAGGTGTAAGGTTGTGAGATTGGTCTACAAGACCAATTTGTCACTTGATCATGGTATCCTTATATCTAAGATTTACCTAATAATCTCATAGGATAATCCAAATGTATCAATAGTCTCTAAAAATGTCTATATAGGTGTTGAAATTCATTACCACCATGACTATCTTTGAAGGTAAACTGACAGATCTGAGTAAGCAAGTGGGGGTGATGAGTTGGAGGCTTTCTGCCCTTATTTGAAACATACAACGCATATGTTATTATTTTTTAGGACTTTAATATTCTATTCATTCATTGCATAAGCTTGGAAATCAGTAAAAGTGATTGAAATTGTAAAGCCAAAATGGGTTGATTGATTCAGGTTTTATTGTGTATATTAAAGATAAAATATTGGTCTACAAGACCAATATTTGGCATTAGACCTTGTAATATTTTACTTGAGAGTGATATATAAGTGTCAAATAATCTATTGAATATGTTATAGCTCATAGGAAGTATTATTTTAGGTATTAAATTTCAAGTCTTCATGACTGTGTTTTAAGACTAGTTGGTAGTTCTGAGTGGGCTACTTATAGAGAAGGGTTTGAATCTTTTTACCTTAAAGGGACTATTTCAAATAATTTAGAATTATCTATAGTCCAACTAAAAACATATATCAACAATACACCTACATTATTCAAAATTTTATAATTTTAAATTCTCTCCAATATAATAAATGGGGAATAGATCCAGATTATTCCCATACTCTCCATGTGTAACTTACGCAGAACCCAAATTCTATTCAATTTAAAAGATGATGTCCCATCCAATTTAGGGACATAAGTCCAGATTATCTGAAATAGTCTCTCTGAGTTATGAAATATAATACACATGGTGATAACAATAATGTCATGTATCTTTTGAATATGTACTTTATTTCCATGGTTATTTGGCACATTTGTGTTTATGCTTTAATTGTTTGAGACAAACTTTTTGGGTAGGCATAGGCCTAATATAAATAGTACTATTGATGTGTTCCAAGTAGTGGTTTGAGCTAAGAAGTACAATGAAGCCTAGATGATCTTATAAGGGGTTTATTTGGATGACATATGATGTTTTTATATTTTATAGAGTGTTTGAATGTTCTCCAAGAAGATCAAAGGGTAACATGTGTTAAGTAGGCCTAATGGAATTAGGTTTCCATGAGACCTAAAGGAGAGATAAGGCCTATTTGAGAAAGGTCATAACTAAAGGGAATAAAATCACATTTTATCCATGTATATGATATGTAATTAGATACATTTTATGGCTGAACTAAGAAGTGTAAGAGTGCTTGGCTGACTAAAAAGGATATGAACCAGAAACTTGTATAAATACTAGGCACTTTAATGCTAGTTGTAGTGTGTGGATATAAGCTAATAAGATAGAATATTGTAGAGTAGAATAAGGTATTTTATACCATCATAAGAGGATAAAGTATCAGTGATGAACATTTGATAGAGGTTTTGTATATGATAATCAAGGTCATTTGACCTAATCAACTCAAGTAGAGGGCTAGTTGAGTGAAGAAGGCTAGAGACAAGTTTTGATAGAGATAGAAGTGTGTGAATAGATGAGGAAGGATATCATCATATATTGAATGATAAATAAGTTATTATTAAGGTGATCAAGTGTTTTAGGTGGTTGAGTTATTACTAATTCATATACGGGGTTGGTGCCTCCTATAAAGTGGGTGCTTACTAAAAGCCTAGTTGAGTTAGTGCTTAGCTAGTTGGGGTTGGTGCTCTAAGTGAATTTGGTGCTTCATTAAAGTTGGTGTTTATTCTATAATAATATAGTATATTTGCATCATCAGTGGGCTTTATTTCATTTAAGGGTTTCCCACATATATATTATGTTCATGTGTTTCATGATCTTGTGGATTGGTGCGTATGCTTGCTAAGATGTACATGCTTTTCTAAATGATCTATGATTGCTTAAGTAAAATTGTATAAATTTTTTTTGAAGACTAATTCACACCCACCACCTTAGTCATTTTGCTTCCAAAATTTGGTAATAGAGAAAGGTCCTTTTGAATCAGGTCTAAAAGCCTAAAAGAGATCTTAGAAGCAAGGATGGCTAGTCAACAAGCTCAAGGTGGTTTCTCTATTAGTAAGGCTCCATTTTCCAATGGATCTAACTATGCCTTTTGTAATTTTATAATGAAGATATATTTGATGTCATAAGGACATGATATTTGATAGTTTGTTGTGGATGGTTATATTTCTCCTCCTATTCCACCAATAGATGCAATAAGTAAGAAGGTTAGTGAAAACAACTCCAAAGCAATGAATGCCATTCTTTGTGGACTATCAGAGGTATGTATGAGATAAAAATATATTGGACAAGTTGAATACCATCTATGAAGGAGACACCAAGGTGAAGATGGCTAAGTTGTAGATCCACATAAGATAGTTTGAAAGTTTGAATATGAATGAAGATGAAACCATTGCATCCTACCTATTGAAAGTTGATGAAATTGTCAATGTCATTAGAAGATTGGGAGAAGAGGTTAAAGAATATATAGTTGCTCAAAAAGTATTGAGATCACTAACTCGTAAGTTTGACTTTGAGGTATCTATATTGGAAGAGATGCAATATTTGAACAAGATAGAGATGGATGGGATTCATGGCATTTTGACTACCTATGAGATGAGAAATAATGAAGGAAGACCTTCCAAGAAGGAAACAAATTTCAAAGTTTAAAATAAGTCAAAATCCAAGAAGGTCAAGGATGAGGAATGCTTAGATGTTGATGATGATCAATTAATATCCATGTTTTCAAGAATGTTGAGGTTTGGATCTAGTAAGTACAAAGTTAAGTTGCCCTTCAAATGTTTCAAATATGGAAAGATTGGTCACTTTGCATCCAAGTTCCCTAACAAGGATAAGTCTGAGCATGATGAAGAACATGAATAACATCATGGAGATGACAAAAATACCTATAATCTTGGTAAAAACAAGGAGTTCAAAAAATATGAAGGTAGGAAAGGAACATTCAAGAACAAAAAAATATTCTACACTAAGGAAGATAACCCTTATAATGTAAGTGACTCAAGTGAATCTGATAGTGATGATGGAAGTCATGAACCTGAACATGACAATAATGAAACTTTTTTTATCTCAAGTGAATCTGATAGTGATGATGGAAGTCATGAACTTGAACATGACAATAATGAAACTTTTTTTATGGCCATAAAATCAGACAATGAGGGTTGTTTAAGTGGGAAAGGCATTATGGTTGATGTAAAATCATATGAAGAAGAAGTTGAAGTAGATCTTTAGGTAGAACTGGTAAGTGCCTTAGAAGAATTTAAGTTATAAAGGAAAAATAATTACAAACAAAAATCCTTAATTAAGGAATATGAGGAGCAAATTATCTTTTTTGTGGAAAGACTAAGTAATATTTCAAATGAATATGATGAGATCATCAATCAAGTTAAGGAATAGATGGAGGTAGTCAATGCAAGTCTAAAGGTTAAAGAGGAAGAGTGCATCAGGTATGAAACTAAAGTGGAATCTTTAAAATTTAAGTTGAATCAAGCATCTAGCTGTAAAGTTTGAAAAGAGCACTTATGCCTTAGATGATATCTTGAGTAGTCAAAACTCTAAAAATAATAAGATAGGTCTTGGTTTCAAAGAAGACTAAAAGGAGGCACCTAAATTTAAGGAGAAGAATTTCAAAGACAAGAAGGCCAACATGAAAAGACCTATCGAACAACCCAATGCTGTAAGGTATGCCAATTCATTTAATGGTTATTGTTTTGTATGCAATCAGTTTGGTCATAGAGCAAGAGAATGTAGAAGACCCTCCAAGAATGATTACTCATGGGACTATGGAAGGAGTCAAAAATCACACTAGTCAAGAGGTTCATATAAGGTGGTTTGTTATAGTTGTCATGATGTAGGACACATTTAAAAATTCTATCCTAACAAGTTTAGAAGGTCATCAAGTCAAAACAAGAGGTTTGAAGCCTCTAGAGTGATAGAGAGAAGATAAATGAATGTTTGGAAACAAAAGATAATGAAGATGATTCATGATCAGTCTACAAGCTCAAGTAGACTACTTACTATGATAAAACATGCTTTAAATGTGAATTCAAGTCAAGAATTCCTATTGTCAACCTTGTAATATCAATCAAGCCTAAAATGGTATTGAAGGACATTCAGTCATATGAGAGCATGGAGATATGGGAATCTCCTAAACTTGTGATGTTTTAGTGATTTATGGAAAGTGGTGACTCCATTAAGATTCATGAAGACACTATTCAAACAACAAAATCATGATGGATGATTGGTTTGAGGGAGAACTATTTAGGTTTGTGACTGAGTTTGATCTGCATTGAGAAGTGGTCTTGTAATCAGATTTCATTTGAAAGAGTAATGCTTGGTGTAAGGGGGAACATGTTGCCTTAATAATTCATATTTTGTGTGTTGAGCCCCTGTAGCAAGAAGGTATGGTTCCATATGGGAGTCTATGTAGGATCATTTGTCATTAATATGAAAGAGGGAGAAATTCTAAAAAGGGAGATTGACCAGACTAGGGGAAATGAGAGTGATCAGATTAAAGAAAAATTCACCATCAATGACAAAGGGGGAATTTGTTGAGAAGTGTTGTCATTGATATCAAGGTCAAGGTTGATTTCATTGATGTCAAGGTCAATGTTGATGTCATTAATGTCAAGGTGCATCTTGTGAAGATGCATGGTGAGTGGTATGTGAGATATGAGCCATGTGACATGAGAGAATTTAAAGGCAACTTGATGTATTTCTATTAAGTAAAAATTTGAAGGCAACCTAATGATTCCTTGTAGACACCTAAATTTCATTTAGTGTCGAATTGCACTAATTTTCTCTCTATCAAATTCAAATTCAAATTAACACTAATTTCCCTCCAAAATAAATAATTAAATAATTACGTACACTTAAATATTTGTTTTAATAAATAATTCTAGAATTTCCACCTCACCTAGACATGCTCCTACCATTATCTCCCTCACTTGTTGACTCATACAACCAATTCCTCAACATTCTCAACTTCTTTGTGAGTCACCCCTTGACTTGTCAACCCATTTAATTCATTATTTGTGACTCATCCAACTGACTCCATTTTGTTCTCAACCTATTGAATTAGTCATCATCATCATGGATGATGACTTATTCTCAACCGTTGATTATTCAATTGGTTTGAATAAATCAATTAATCCTCCACTGTTCAATATCTTTCCAAGAAATTTATAAATAGATGAGAAATTTGTCACTTTCATCCATCCGAACTTGAGCTAATGAAGTGCTATCAAACCAAAGGTGAATCAAAGAATCCAAAGACCATTTGGACCAAAACACTGCCCATTCCATCATGCATTAGAGGAGTGAGCACCACATATTTGAAAGATCAAATTGAATATACGTCGCAATAGAGAATTGTTGAACATTAAAAGAGTGAAATTTGTGTTTTGTTTTCTTTATTTGTTGCTCTAACATAATTGAGTTTTATTCTAGATTAGGATTAGTTCATTTTCTTTGCATATCTAGATTTCATTAATAAATTTATGGTATGCTTGGTGGGACCTTCCCACATCTTTTTATCTTTTAATCATTATTTTTACATTTAAATAAAATTTTCTGTTCTGATTCTATTGTTTATGTTTGTAATTTTTTTGTCTAATCTAGTTTTTTTTTAGAACTGGTATGAGCAAGGGTTGTAGTAAGGTGTTTTTTGTTTGGATGTATGTACTTCTATACATAACAACAAATTCAGAGTAGAAAATAGTAAAATAGACCCTTAAGACAATGAAATCATCTTTTTTCTTAAATTTTTTAGTGTTTTTGTTATGTTTACATGTTAACAGTGAAATTGACACTTAAAATAGTGAAATCATTTAATTTTTATTTGAAATCATTTTATTTTTCTACAAAATTATTTTGATAAATATTCTATGTTTTATGTATAAGTTTTATAATTTCACCACTAAGTTCTATGAAATCACTACTAAGTTCTAAAAAAATTCCATTAGGTTTTACCATTTCACCACTAAGTTCTAAAAAATCACCATTAAGTGCTATAAAATTGCCACTAAGTTTTCCAAAATTACCATTAAGTGTTACAATTTCACCAAGTTCTACAATTTTGTTGTCTTATGATAATTTCACTTTTACTTGACAATCTCTTTTTTCTAAAAATTTCGCTACTAATGATGACAATTTCACTTTTTTTTGACAATTTCACTTTTTGTTACAATTTCTCCATTAAGTGCAATGAATTTGTCACTACAACTACATAGCAACAAATTCATTTGCATTTTGAGTGGTCATTTTTCAGAGGGCATAAATTTTGACTCAGGATTCCGTTTGAGCTCTTGTTTTCTCCAAAATGAAGGTATCGGGATGCAAATTGTAACCATGTAAAAATATTTAACTTTTGTATACTTCAAAAAATTCAATACATCAAATTTGTATCATACTTTCTATCTTCTATTTAGTTTTATGTTTATGACTAACTAACAATTTCACCTTTCATGATTGTGTAGTTATGAGATCATTCTAAAAGAGTTGTTTCCTCTTTATTTTTTATTAGTTTTCTCTAAATTTTTATAGATTTCCTTGAAGACAAACCAAATTTAAAATATCTAACTACTTTTTAAAGGATATTGGCCAAAGATAATTGTAAAAAATAAAGAATCTAATCAAATCTTTCATTTGTTTTCACTAACATTTCAGTATTTTACACTATTAGTAATTAAGTCACACTTGAATTTATTTGGAAAAAAATTAATTTTTATATTTATCTTCTTATTTTGTTGTAATATTACGTATGCTCTTTCCTTGGCATCACATTGGTGATGATACTTGAAAATTAGAAATGATCTTGTAACTTATTTGTTACCTAGTTGGCCTTGCATATACTCTTTTCTTGGCATCACATTGGTGATAATAATTGAAAATTAAAAACAAGTGTCAAATATTTATTTATTTTTTATTATAGACACTATTGACCATGTATTTCACCACCACGTAGTAGGTCAAACCACCCAACTATTTTAATTGCCGAAGTGATTATGTGTTTTAAGCACACCATGATGTGAGGGGATTTGATGCTCTAATACATAGGGTTTTACAGTTGAATCAAAATCTAATATTACCAATTGTAAACACACTGAGAACCCTATGACTATGTTGGACACTTTAGGACAAGACCCAGTAGTATACATTCACATATAAATTTATTCTACAGTTTTCTCCCCCTAGATAAACTTGTATAAAACTTAAGCCTAGGATAACCTTTTTGCCATTTGACTTTGGTGCATCAGCCAACGGTTAGCATCAAGAAGTTACCTTCCATACCCCCTCAAAACTAGACTCATTGGACCATGATAATGACATGATACTCTATGATTAGTGAGTTTAAATACTAGGCCGTAGTTGAGAGTACAGACGAGTAAGTGACACTAAAAGACCCAAAAGTTGTTCAAAACCCTCATCCTAGATTTTTCACCTTTTATGTGCAAATTGATTGATTGTTTAGAATAGAACTTATTTGTTGTTTCTTTTTGATTGCCACATGCTAAAAATCCTTCTATGAAAATCAACTCCTTGAAACAAAAAAATAAATAAAAATTGTTTGTTGTTAGCAATCAAACTTTTAGTCACTTTGGTACTTTGCTTTAACTAGACTCTGATTTCAAGTCTTTTTAATTATTGAGTCAAGTCTTTCCTTAGTAATGCCACCTATTTCAAAAAACATGGCTATGTGGAACAATCCCTTGAATAATTTGGTCATAAATCCAAATCTAAATAATCCATATTTTAACCTAGGGTATCCAACCACTTTTGATTCAAACACATATTTGAATCAATATCAAATCAATCATTCAACAAATCTAAATCAAAGTTTCAATGTCATTACAGACTCACCAATAAATTGTCTAACAAACCAAAATTTGAGTTTAAATATGCATTTAGCCTCATCCATCAATAAAATAAATCCAAACTTAAATAGTCATTCATTTTCCCAACCAATCGATTCAACCCAAACCATAACCAATCAATTTCAAACATGAATGCTTATTTATGTTTACCTATAGATCAACATCCAAATTTTACTTTAGTGACAATATTGAATCAATTTTTTCATCTTTGATAGTCAAAATTATTTAAATTCTTTTACAAGTGCCACCCCATCCACAAATCAAAAGGACCAATCATAGATCAAAATACGTTCACCAATCCATCTAGTTTTAACTTTAGCATCAATCTAAATCAAAATTTTGATTCACCTTCACCATCACTTTCAAATCTTATTTAAACCAAAATTCATTCAAAAATCAAACCCAAATTTAGTCAAATACAAATATCTTCCATCAAAATCAATCTTTCAACTCCTACACCCATAAAAACCAACCTTTCTACATTCATCAAAATCAACCATTTGGTTCTACATCCAACCTATTCCAAAACTTGAACCAAACTACATCAAATTCATATTTGTTCACAAACCCAATGGATTCAAGTCCATCAACCTTCATAATTCCACTAAATCTAAATACTTTCAACTTCAACACAAATCCAATAAATTCATCCTTCCAAGATAAGTCTACCTCTCTAGTCCACTTATTTACTAGGAAATCCCAAAAAATTCCATATCAACATCACTTTACCACTAGTAAACATATTTTACAAAATCAACCAAGTCTCCCCTTCACTAGTTATAGCCTTGATTCTAACATCCCCTATCACACTAACAAAGGGAATCCAATTCTAGCACCTCTATCTCCTAATATCACTCCATTCCCAAAGTTACAAAAACTTCAAAACTTTCAACCTATCAAAAACATTACCATGCCTATTAATAAAAAAATCACTCCTTTAGGGGAACTTTATGATGTATTCTTTCAAAAAGTGGTCGTTACACACTTAGTCATATTTCTAAACACCAAATACTTTGAGCCAAATGCCCCAAAACTTGAGTTGTATAGACCTAACGAATATTGTGATTATCACAAAATTGAAGGTCATTCTATAAATCATTGTATGAGACTAAAACATTATATCCAAGATTTGATTAATAAAGGGTACATCAAGATAGATCCAAGTGTATCCATGTCTTAAGATCATATCTTGGGGATATGCTAAGATGTCTTTCCTGAGCCTAATCAAGTCATAACACTTCCAAGTTAAGGTCATAACCTTCCATTCATTTCTCAAGATCCCATTTTTGACACATCCATTTTTAGCCAATCTATAGTTGATCAACCTACCTTTGACAACCATGGTTTACCATCCATTTTTGATGAAGATCCCATATTTATTGAAGATCCTATCTTTGGCCAAAAACCTATCTTTGATCAAGATCCCATTTTTGACTAAGATTATAGCTTGGACAAAATCTCATTCAACCAACTTAGCCTATCACCCATTGGCCAAACACCCTAACCCTTAACACCTATTAAATCTCTCATCATCTCAAAACATGCACCCCAAGTGATAGAGGTACTTATAGAGCAAGGAATTATCAAACCCATCCATTTTGAAGTAAATGATAGAACCTCTATCAGATACAAACCATTTGAAAGTCAATGTAAAGATGTTAGTGATATTGTTGTGGTTTATAAGTGAACTTCATCCATAATTGAAATAGGATCCATTCATAGTCTCTATAAAGATGATGCTACCACCACTCCTTTCATAAATATCACAATTCCTACCTTCCATCTTGAAATATAATATCCTACACCTATTTATTGGGATCAATCATCTTACTTATAATTAACTTACTTCCATGATAATGAAATAATTATAGACTTCCTAGCTGGTCTCTTGCTAAAAGAGTATCAAGAAACATCTGCATATTTTGAGGAACAACAAGTGTACCTCAATCAAAATGAATCCTACAATCTAAAAATAAAATACACACCCCATAGTGAAAACCTTGTTGAGGCAATCTCGAATGATCAAAATATAAATTTCAATCAAAATCCAAATAGAAATATAGAAAATCCAAGTATGAGTTCCTTAGTGAAAACCTCTTTGAGGCACTATTGGATAAACCAAATCTAAATCTCAATCAAAACAATAAAGAATAATCATTTGGAAAAAACCTTTGTATGGAACCAATGGATGAGAAAATTAATATATCCTCTATATTAGCATAGCTATAGGATGGATCTCGATCACAAATTATAGATATCATTTATGTAATATTAAATTCTTAAATTATCTAGTTTGCAGTTACTCCCAATCTTGCTAAAAGTAAGATTGTTGGTCCCATTGATTACATCATGACCCATATAATCATCCCCACTATAATTACATCCCTCCAAATCCTTCATGCACTCAACACACATCCTTTAACCAACACACATTCTACTTCACCCTATTTGGTAGCACCCTTTATCATACAGGCTATGACTATATCATAAATTTTTTGGAAGCCAACTTAGAAATCAAATAAGTTACTGGGGACATCTCTGGAGCGCACACTTTAAATATCAGTAGTGGTAAGCATCATGCATCTTAATCCCTTTTATAATTGAGATGGAAAAAAACATATATATATATATATGTCTATATATGTGTGTGTGTATATATATATATATGTATATATAATTAAAAAAATATTAAAAAAAATTTAAAAATAAAATAAAAAAGATAGAAATATATTCATCTAAATGTGAAAACCATTTCTATGGTGCATTGTTCAATTACCATGATGAAAACTAATTTTTTGGCATCATGCGTAAAATAATCAGTTGTCTACAAGTACCCTACACTTAGGGGCAAGCTCATTCCATTTCAATATTATGCATTCTAAACCATCCCTCCATCCTTACCCATCCTAAAACTCTTTTACACCCATCCTTTACCATCATACACTTACCCTAAACCATCCTTACTTATCCTAAGTTATCTTAAAGCATACTTGCCCATCCTATGCCTATCCATCCTTATCTCATCCTCAACCATCAGACACCATCCTTGAATACACTTACCTATCCAAACACATCCTTATCCATTTAACACAAAAAACATCAAAACCTATCCAATCCCTGCCATCATAAAACCATCCTTATTCCCATTTTGAGCTTGATAAGGAAGTGGAAACATCTTGAGGCAACTTCTTGTCCCTTTAACAATAAGATGATATTCTAGTTACAACTCTATATAACATACATTCTTTTACTGATGAGAATGTTACCACTCTAATAGATCACAAACAAGATATTTCCAATGTATGTTTAGTCCATAATATAACTCAAAACAATGTGACCATGATATTTTTTGATACCTCCTTAAAAGGAAAGGATTTATAATAGTATAGGGGACTACAACCTGACATAATTCATAGCTAGGATGAGATAGGAGAGAGAATTTACAAATAATTTGAAGATAAGAGTGATCATATTTATCTCATGGATCATATTTTTGAGGTCAAAATACCCCCATTTTTGAAAATTGGGACCCTTGAGATACTTTGAACCTTAACACTAAAAACATGGCTTGTTTTGAACATTATTAAAATTTGAAGACCATCCACTTTGACAAAATTGGCTTATTAGTTTATGGTTTTGCTATGGACTTACCTAATGTTGCTAGTAATTGGTCTTCATGTCTTAAAGATATAGGTTTCATGAAGCTCTTGTTGATGGATCATGCTTAGAGTTTACAGATTAACTCTATTCAGGCTTTATTTTGTGAAAGCTCTCCTTTAGAAAACCCTAGCTTAATCTCTTGGTTAAAATTTACATTTGACAGGAACAAATTGGTGGGAACATTTCAAATTACTTTGGACTTAAGATTAATTTTCATGTTAAGGCTTATTATTATTTCTTAACATGACTAAACCTTAACCAAAAAGTCTTATTTGGTCTTTTTTATTTTCCCCCTTTGTTTCCTATATTTCTAACCGAGTCTAATGTTCATGTTGGTAGGCTCACTTTTAATTTTTATAGCGTGGTCCCTTTATTACCTATTTATCCTAAAGTCTTAATCCTAAGGCCCCATCATATTTATTAACATGAACATGACCTTAGTCTTAACGCTTTAGCCTAAGTCCTTATCACCTTGAGTCCTAACTTAAATACCTTGCTTCTTTGTAGATCCAATGACTCTCACTTCATTGCTCCCCTTGATATGATGGTATGAAGGAATCCTAAGAATCTTAAAGCCTTTACCCTTTAGACCAATCTCATGTCATCAAAAAGATCATGATCAATGACTCACACTTAAGAGAAACTAAAAATTGGATATATGAGGGAGGCCTAAAGAATAAGTGGGTCCCCATTATTAAACATAAGCTGAAGCCTAAGTTTTTACATAGGGCCTCATTGTATTTTTTAAAACAAGAAGGCCTTAAGTTAAAACTTACAGTTTTGACTTTAATTATCTAAGGGAGCCAATCCTGTCTAAGTGTCTGGATCAATGATCAATGGTCCATAGGTGATCTTATAGATGACAATCCAACGGATTGAGACAACGTTGAAATTTTAAAGGGCCAAAAGAGTCCCATGAAGATGACAAGTGCCATCATCTTGGGGACTTAGAAAAGGAACAACAATTTGTGGGTCCTCTCTTGGGTCAACAAAGTCAAAGCCTAAGAGCCCCACGAAGCTACCATTTGGTAATTTTGTAGTCATCAATGTCAAATAAACCAATGGTGGGTAATTGTTCAGATCATGATCGACATATCTCACTTCATCATGGATTTTAATTAGATAAAGTGAATTAAATTTAAGGTCCATGGAGTATAAGAACTTGATGAGCTTAAAATTGATGATCATGTGACCATTATTTGATGTCTGTGAGGCCGTCATTGATGTCTACATGATCATCAATTTTAAGCCCACCAAAACTAATAACTTCATGAGCTTAAATTTGATGTTCTCATGAATGCCATTTGATGTTCGTGAGGCCATAAAATTCAAGATGATCTAACATTTTTACTTAGATAAAGGGGCATGTTTTATATCATTTGAGGTGTCATTTGATGTCATGTTTTAAAAATTAGCATAAAATATTTTAGCCTAAGTCTATGGCATGTTTATTTATATGAAATAGACTTAGCTAAAAACATTTTAACCTAAGTCCCTTTCTATGAGCATACTCTAACTAAATCCCATGCACATCATGTGATTAAAAGAGTATGCTTCAATGGGCCTAGATGATCCAATGGCACAAAATCACTAAAAACTATTCAACAGAGCTCTGAGATATAATGGACTTGACATGTGATCCAATTGTGGGGATATAAGCAGAGATAGCCAATGACATGTGAAGACCCAGATCATGATCAATGGACTACATTGATCCTTGGATCTTAATCAAATGACATGAAACAAAAAGACAAATTTTAAATAACAATGACTAGTGCTTTGAAGGCATTTATGAAAAATGCCATGAAAGTGATAGATAGATCCCAAATAAGCACCATGAAAACACAAAATGACAAAAATGAAGATCTTGTGTGCTAAAAAATGTAAACATGTAGAGGCAAGAGTCAAGGCCAGTCTGGGGCAGATAATAGTAGGATCCTGGACATGACCCTTAATGTAGTAGAAAGTATAACTGAGGGTAAAAGCATCAAAGAAGCCAGGGCTAGAAATGATAGATAGTTGAATGATCTAGTTGATAAGGAAGAAGAGTGTCTCTTAAGGATAGATGTGGATTTTTGACTTATTAATGATGAGCATAAAAGGCTATGAATATCCTTTAGCAACAACAAGCAAGTTCTCAGGTATAGGGCCCATAGCCAGTTGGTTAATATTCCACTTTTATGTAGCATTGTAACATTTTAAAAATAAAATATTATTTTGTAAAGGTATATTCTAGTTTGTTAGCATATTTGCCTCTAGGTTAGTTTAGTTTGGAAAAGCAAATGTATTTTAGAGTTATAAATAAGGATAATTATCCTTATCTTTTATACATTTTATATCTTGTAACTGCTCAGTATACTACCTTGTCTTTCTATAAAAGGTAGTACTACCATTTTGTAAAAAGTGGGGGGGGGGGGGGAGTTTTAGAGCCAAAATTACTTTATAAACTTGAATCAAGCAATACAAGCAAGGAATTCTATAAAGATTGTTCAATATTTGTCTATGTGTTTGCTATCATGGCTTCTCTCTCATTTGCTTGTTCTAATTTTGATATTTAAATGGTTTTTATAGATTCTTGATGTGCACCTTTGATTTTAGAGTTTTTAACTTATGTCAATGCTAGGTTGATTAAAAATTCTTAATTTTACTTTGTTTTCTTGCTCTTTTTGCATTTGGGTCAATGCTATTTGCTTGCAAGAGTAGATATTTAAAGTGAACCTAGTTCTTATCTGCATCTTTCCATACCTTTCTTAGAATTTTGCCTGATGTGTGATGTGATTTGGACTAAGTTGTTTCAATTCATATGTTTGTTTTAAGTGCATTCTTGGATGAAATCTGAACTTTGTCATGATGTTTGGACTGAAGATCAAAAATATTTATTTCTACCCTACCCTTCCTTTTACTTTTTTTTTTTTTTTGAAATTTGATCGCCTTAGTTTAGCTTGTCATTATAAATGTCCATCCTAAATTAATTATTAATTTAGTTCTTGATCATAATTCACTATTCTTTGCATAGTTAGTACATATTCTACATAGATTTGTTGTTTGGCCATGGTGGCTCCGAACCACTAACTAATATAAATATTATGAAATTGTCACTTGTTCTACCTCTATTCCACCAATATGTAACAAAAATACTGTAAACTATAATTCATGCATTAGATTCTTAGGAATTAAAAAATGAGAAGTGTTCACTAAACACTCTGGGCACATGTGGTACACATTTAGGCATCAACACATATCACCACCATCAAGAGAGATACTCATAAATGTATGGTGGAATTCAACTTTAGGTTCCAAAAAACATGGGATAGAATCCCACCCTTGGTGAATCCTACTCTAAATATTGAATTTTTACACTACTTGAGGTCTTTGAATAGTGACATTACTATTATAATACAGTCCATGGGAGGTACTGTATTACCATTTAAATATGACATTGCTCTAAGGGATGAAAATAACCTAATTAAAGTGGGATAGATTTCCCCTAGACCTCCAATTTCCTTATATCCTGAACTTACACCTATTCAACCTACTTTGGCACCCATTATTGTAGTAACTGTTGACCAAATTTGGTCTACATACCAAAATATACCTAGTCCAAGAATCCAATAGCCGAGTAGGATCTTGATTTAAGAGTGACCCAATGTCATAATAAGTATACATACCTTAAGTAGAGATCATATAGCTTTTTCAAATCTTTTAAAACACTTTAATCAAGCTCAAAATTTGATCTAATTGATCTTTAAGAGACAGGTCTACAATTGTAGATGAAGGGTCCAAGAAAGTTTTATGGTGTTTAGGAGAATGAACCAGGTTATAAAAGCCTTAAAATATCATCAAAACCTTGAAATATTGAGCAAAATATAGACCGTGCAAATTTAAATAACCAGACTATTGCTAGGACATCATCCAAAAATAGATTGACCAATTCACTTGTGCATTTCATAAATACACCTCAGGAACTCTCAAGAGTTAAATAGTTATAGTGTCATGAAGTCCCTTGTTCCAAAAACATGCTCGATAAATTTCATGTCTGTGTGAGCTTTCTAATTCAATATCTAAGTGTTCAAAGATAGGCTTGTTTTAAGATCTGTTAAGTAACCATTTGAATTTAAAAAGCCCTTGAATTGTTTAAAGTTGATCAATATCTAATGGTCCATGTGAGAGTGCATACTAACACATAATATCTAATGGTTTGTGCTAGGGTCAAACTAGTCAAAAGGTCCCTAGGTTAACTCCCTTTAAAGAACTACAAGTTGAGCAAGATCTAATGGTGTAGACAAATCAAACAAAGATTTGATGGTGCACATTCACTAGTAAAAGGTGCATCCAAGCATAGATTAATGATCAACATTCATTCATACCAATGATTTGATGATACATAAGAACTAACAATAAAGTGGGCCCAATGAGATATACAGTCCACATGAACTTGTACATCCATATCTAACAGTCCATGATAAATTCAATATGTAAAAGGATTTTGGCTAGTAGGAAATCAAGGACTCATGTGCATTCATATATCTATATCCAATGGTGTGAGAGGAGTTAATAAATTAGTAGAATCTATGGGACCAATAAGAATAAATATAATTGGGCACAATGAAATGATCCCAATTGGTAATTGATAACCAATGAACAAAGGGAAAATCCAAAGAGCTTCCATTGAAGGTTGATGAACCAATTTTTTGACCCAAGTGAACAAAATCTTAAGGACCCATATTTCCATTAAAGCTCAGTCAATAGTAGACATAGTCATATAGGCAAGATGGTTAAGGACAAGGCTTTGTCACCATTAAAGTTCAAATATGACCCTTGGTTGATAACTTGAAACTTATTGACCCTGTAGTAGGTCATTCCATTGACATGTTCATTGCTTTTAAGTAGATGATCCTAGTAACTCCTTAGTTCTCATGGGGTTCTAGAGGTGAAATAGGTATTTTAGACCAAAAACAAATATTAAAGATAGACTAGTAGTGTTGAAATCAAGATCAAATAGTCTACATGTTTCCATGGATATTGTGATTATGTCAAAATTGATAAATGGATTGGTCTTCATTTATAATGGACCCATGTTCAAGTTAGACCAAATACATATGTAAACATGATCATAAAGAGATATCTCTCTATCAACATGGTCACATTTTTGATAAGTAGGTACCTATGGCCACCCAAAACAAATGTTGCATAATTCGATCAGTTTCAAAACATGGGCCTCATTAGCAGATCAGATAGATAATGACAGTGAGTTCCAAGAAGGGGACTTGGTGGTTGGATAAAGACAATGGGCATTCAATTATTTTACAAAATCTATTACTTATTGATAAGGTCATGAGTCAACATCCTTAAACTTTTGTTAATACATCATAGTTCCCTCTCTCTCTTCCTTTTTATATATATGTTCCATCTTTTCCACATTTGAAACTCTATAAAAGTTTTAGAAAGAAATCTCTGAATTTTTTTAGAGAAATAGACTCTTATGCTTTGGCTTGCTTAGACTATGCTAAAATTTTCACTATAGCACCTTTTGATGCAATAAAGACTAAATTCCATCATTTGCAAGTTAGATTGAAATGTGTTCCATGAAATCATGTACTATAGTTAAATGAATGTATGTTCCTTGTATATGTTTAAGTTTTCTCACCTTCATGAAGCACTTGGTAGTTCTCATAGGTCATTATAAGTGCAATTTATAGTTTTTTGTTTAGATTAAAAGTGGATGTCTACCCTCTCATGCTAGTTTAATAACTAATTCATGCCTTATTTTGAAATACTCATGTGAGATTTGTCTTCTTTGGTCTTGAATGTGTCTCACAGTGTGTCTTATGCAAAGTATAAGTGTTCCAATTACTAGTGCATCACCCCATTTTTATATGCTTTTATATATTGTTATATATATCTATCTATATTCCAAGCAAGTTTTAGATTAGGTCTAGTTTAGGTGATAAATCCATAAGGAATCTAGCTTTTGTTGAAGGTCTGATCCATTATTAGGATACCCATAGCCTAGGATCAATCCGATGTTGGACAAAATTTGAGTAGGAAGATCTGAATAATCCCCTTCTTAGTTAGGTTGCAAATATAGAACACCAATAGTTTTGGCATGCCTAATGAGACCCATTGGATTTGGTCTTGGTGAAATTTAAGTTGAAACAATGTTCTTCATAAATACTTTGGTGATTCTAAGCTCAAGTAATTATTTTTGAAAGTCCAGACAATTTCTAAGTGAGTCTATTTTTATTGCACTATTTTGATATTATTTTCATGACTGTGTATGAGGAAAAACCCTATGCAATATCCCCATACCAACCCTATCATGGATTATATGAGCCTTTCATGATCCATATGAGCCTTGTTATGAGCCTAATCAACCTTACCAGGAGTTTTATCAAAGCTATGATAAATCTTATCAAGTTTCGCATGATCCTTATTATCAAGAACATGACTCTTAATTCCTTATGAATCATATCAATCTCACGATCAAATTTAACCTTTATCATACATATATGATATTTCACATGAGAAACCTTGTCTCCAAGAAAGGATGGATGAGATAGAGTTCAAAATTCTAGCATATGCAAGAAATTTTTTTTTAAACTCTTAGTATGAGGAAGTGAATAGTCTATTTCTAAATATGTCAAATGATCTAGATGAGATGCATGAGTTTTGTACCTTTATATTAGATAAGATGAAGTCTTGGGAGAGGAAAAAAATTGAGTTGGATCAGTTATCTCAAGAACCCTCTTGTATTCCTTACCAGTCTTTTTTTTCTCCTTATTCTCATGAATTTCTTATCCATGCCCAATGTGAGCCAATGAAGCTTCCTAGTTGGAGTCAAGAGTCTATTCAATAAACTATCCATATACCTATAAAAGAGACTAAATATTTTTGTATTTTCACTTCTTCCTTACCTGTACCTCAAGTTTAAGCTACCCATGAGGATAAGGAGGTTTCAAATTTTGATTAGGTGATGGCCAAGTGGAAGGATAATAATGTAGAGGTCTTCAAAAGTTTCTCTTTCCTTCTGATTCAATATTTTGTAAAATATTCCATTTCCCTCAATATCCCAAAATCTAATCATGATCAACCTTCCATACTTCATATTCCCTCTCAAACGAATGAATTTCATCACCCTCCCAACATCTCCCTTCCTTAAGAGGACCCTGTTCTATGGGAGATAAAGAGAGAGGTTACAAATGTAAGTCAAGTTCTTGGAGAATGTGAAGAAGATGCTTTAATTGTATATGAAAAAGAGATCCTCATTGATCTTGAGGAAGTTATATCAGGTATATAGGAGAAGGTTGGTCTTTTTGTGGAAGAACTCCATGATAAATTGGTACAAGTTGAAGTTATAAATGAGTTTGAGATATATCTACTTGAGAAAGATGAAGGTACCATTCAAGATAATCCTATTTAAGTTGATCAAAATAAGGAGCAAAAAGATGATTGGTAGCTATACTTTGAATCTCTATAAGAGATTAAAGAGCTTTGTAGAGATAGGTTGCCCATTAAAGAGAATATTTATGAAAATTTTGATCAAGAGTCACTCATTCAAGTTCATGATGCAGATTGGGTTGACTATTCAAATCTCCTTGAAGAGATTGATGAAATTGAAACAAATGGAAAGAAAGATAAGGTCATTGAAGGGAAATGCATAGATGAGGTATCACTTGACAAGGTTGTAGTTGATAAGCAACATGAAAGAGATATTTAAGTGCAACATGAGTTCATTTTTATTGGTGACTAGTTTATTATTGATGACTCATTTGAGGAGATGCTAAAATAATTGGTAGCCAAGAAGAGTCACTCATCAATGGTTATGTTCAATAAACACCCTACTTTGCAGCTTGTATCACCTCTTAGAATGAGTGAGTTCAAAAATTTCTATTTTGATCCAAGTGGCATGTTTTATCTTATTTAGTTAGACTAGTTTGTTTTGTGTTGTCCTAAATAAGTGATTTGTGGTACAATTGCTAAATAGGCTAGTTTCCTTTGATTTAATAGGTTAGTTTCCATTTCAAGTTTGTTTCTTTCCCTATTTGTTGGAATTTTTTATTTTGCAAGTCAAAAAGAAATCTTATAGTCATGTAAATGGCCCATGTATCATGTAAATGATCTAAGAGTCATAGAGATGATTTGAGTTCTCAAGCATAGCAGGCATACTACCCAGCCAAGTCATCACAGATGTTGACCAAATTTAGTCTACATACCAAAATGTACCTAGTCCAAGAATCTAAAACCTGAGCAGGATCTTGATTGAAGACTGACCCAATATCAAAAGGAGTAGATAGACCTTAAGTGGAGATCATATATCTTTTAAAAATCTTTTGAAACACTTTAAGTGAGCTCAAAATGTGATCTAATTGATCTTCAAGGGACAGGTCTATAATTGCAAATGAAGGGTCCAAGCAAGTTTTATGGTGTCTAGAGCATTTAAGAGCATGAACTAGGTTTTAAAAGACTTAAAAGATTG
The DNA here is from genome assembly GCA_037957365.1 of Torreya grandis. Classification (NCBI taxonomy): domain Eukaryota; kingdom Viridiplantae; phylum Streptophyta; class Pinopsida; order Cupressales; family Taxaceae; genus Torreya; species Torreya grandis. The sequence goes on from JARHVA010005971.1 coordinate 108,804, forward strand.
TCAAAGCCTTGAAATATTGAGAAAAATATGGGTTAAGCAAATTTAAAGAACAAGACCATCACCAGGACGTCATCCAAAAAAAATAGACCAGTTCACTTATGCATTTGATAAATGCACCTCAAGAACTCTCATGATATAAATAATTATAGCACCATGAAGTCCCTTATGCCAAGAACATGCTCTATAAATTTCATGTTTGCATGAGCTTTCTACTTCAAGATCTAAGTGTTTAAAGATAGGATTATAGAATGAGACATCCACACAAGTGTCAAGTTTAAGATTCATAAATTAACCATTTGAGTTCAAAAATTCCTTAAAAGGTTTAAAGTTGATCAAGAAATAATGGTCCATGTGAGCTTGCATATTGACACCTAAGATCTAATAGTTCGCATTGGGGTCAAACTAGTCAAAAGGTCCTTAGTTTAAATACCTTTAAAGAGCTACAAGTTGAGGAAGATATGATGGTGAAGACAAATCAAATAGATATATAATGGTGCATATTCACTAGAAAAAATTGGGTTTGAGTTTAGATTAATGATCAATGTTCATTTATACCAACTATCTAATGGTGCACAATAACTAATAGGAAAGTAGGCCCAATGAGATCTATGATCCACATGAACTCATAAATCCATATCTAATGGTATGTGATCAAATCAATATGTCAAAGGATCTTGGCTAGTAGGAAATCAATGACTTACATGCATTCATACATCCAAATCCAATGCTACAAGAGGAGTAAATAAGTTAGTAAAATATATGGGACCAATAAGAATAAAGATAGTTGGGCATAATGAAATGGTCCTAGTTGGCAAGTGACAACCAATGAACAAAGGGAAAATCCAAAGAGCTTCCATTAAAGGTTGATGAACCAACTTTTTGACCTAGGCAAACAAAATATTAAGGACCCATATCACTATTAGAGCTTGTTCAAAAATAAACATAGTCATATAGGCAAGATGGTTAAAGACAAGGCTTCATCACCATTGAAGTTCAAACAGGACCCCTGGTCGATAATTTGGAACTTGTTGACCTTATTGTAGGGTCATTCCATTAACATGTTAATTGATTTTAGATAGAGGATCCTAGTAGATCCTTGGTTCTCATAGGGTTCTATAGGTGAAATAGGTCTTTTAGAACAAATACAGAGGTTGAAGATAGACTAATAGTGTTGAAAACAAGATCAAATAGTCTATAGGTTTATATGGATATTATGACTATGTGAAAACTAATAATTAGATTGGTCTTCATCTATAATGGACCCATGTTTAAGTTGGACCAAATACAGATGTGAATGTGATCATAGAGAGCTATCTCTCTATCAATATGGTCACATTTTCAATAAGTAGGTAACTATGGCCACCCAAAGTAAATGTGGCATAATATTATCAATTCCAAGACATGGGCCTCATCAGCAGATCAAATATATAATGACATGGATTTCTAAGAAGGTGACCTGGTGGTTGGATAAAGATAATGGACATTCATTTCTTTTATAGAATTTATTCTTTATTGATAAGGTCATGAGTCAACATCCTCGAACTTGTGCTAATACATCACAATTTCCTCTCTCTTCCTTTTTCTATATATGTTCCATCTTTTCACATTTGGAACTATAAACGTTTTAGAAAGAAATCTCTAACATTTTTTTAGAGAAATAGACCCTTATGCTTTGGCTTGCTTAGGCTATGCCAAAATTTGCATTGTAACAAATTTTGATACAATAAAGACCAAATTCCATCATTTTTCAAGTTAGATTTAAGCGTGTTCCATGAAATCATGTACTGTAGTTAAGTGAATACATTTTCCTTGTCTATGTATGAGTTTTCTCACCTTCATGAAGTACTTGGTAGTTCTCACAAGTCATTGTAAGTATAATTTATAGTTTGTTGTTTAGATTGAAAGTGGATGTCTACCCTCTCATGCCACTTTAATAACTAATTCATGCCTTATTTTGAAATACTCATGTGAGATTGATATTCTTTGGTCTTGAATGTGTCTCACAGTGTGTCTTGTGTAAAGTATAAGTGTTCCAATTACTAGTGCATCACCCCATTTTTATATGCTTTCATATATTTTTATATCTGTCTATTTATTTTTCAAGTAAGTGTTAGATTAGTTCTAGTTTAGGTGATAAATATATAAGGAAGTGGGCCTTATTCAGAGGTTTGATCTAATATTAGGATACCCACAACCTAGGATCAGTCCCATGTTGGACTAGATTTGATTAGGAAGTTTTGAATAATCCCCTTCTTATCTAGGGTGAAAATTTAGAACACCAATAATAACCAACCAACCAATTACATCTATTTCCCCTCTTAATGAGTTACATGAAGTTGAGACATTGTTATAAATATTTGGGAATGAATTAGTAGCCCTAAAAATATAGCAATAAGCTCATCATGTTAGACTATACCAATATCTCAATTAACAATATCAACATTACAATCAACCATACCAACCTAATAGGTAGCCTTATCAAGGTGATGCACAAACTCAAGCCCAAATTACACATGATAAACCTTTCAATAGTCAAAATATTAATACTACCAAAACTTCAAAATATATTATATCTATACAAAATAACTTGGTTCAATATTATGAGTGGTACTATCCATACAATCACCCTCATAGTTAGACCACATGTCTAAATGGAGAGATTAATCAGTCTTTGATGGTCCTAAGTGTGTCACTTTATCAAGGGCAATCAAGTGAACTAGATTCACAAGGAGAATAAGTGATTGAGTAAACACAAGTACAAGGTGATCCCACTCTTTTTAAATGGAAATAGAGTGACTTTTATTTCATAAATCAAAATGAAGCACTTAAAAAAGGAAGCACTCCAGTAGCCTACAACATAAGATTTAAGAAAAGAGAAATGGAGGTAGAGCCATCTCCTTCATTTGGTCAAGTTCCTTCTTCCCAAGCTCCTCATGAGGCTACTAGGGATAAACACACTATTGAGACACATAAAGCATAATCAAATTAGGCTATTTAAAAGGAAATTTCTCAAACCAACGAACATCAAAGATAAGAGGCTATTATTCTAAAGTTCCATCTAAGAGGAAGATAAATTCCCTTCAACATAGTTGAGAAAATGAAGACAAAAAATATAAAGGTCATTATGTGGGAGGCTCTCTCCATTCCTACCTAAATAGACTTATTGAAGGAGGCTTTAAATGATATTAGACATGCAAGCAAAACAAGTACATCAGCTATTTCTACTCACTTATGTCAATCAAAATAAGGAGATGGTGGCAGGATAATCAAACCACCTCCATTATACATCTCTTTGATTATTAGTAAGCACCTTGTACATAATTATATGATTGATTCTAGTGTAAGTAGCTCAGTCATGCCTAAAAATATTGCTGACATACTAGGTTTAGAGTACACTCTAGTCACAAAAGGATGATACAACTGTCAAAACTTAAGAACTTAAGCCTTACCTTACATTCTTGACCAAGTCTCTACATTTCCCAAGATTTTTTAGTCATAGACCTTCCCCCTATTTTTATATGTCTTTCTAGGGTTTCACTATAAAGATGGGTAGGTATCTACCCTCAGATTGGTCACACATGTTGCTTAATACTAGGTATGGAACCAAATTAACTATCAAGGCTGAGAAAATTTCTAAAGACCACATTGAGACATATTATCCTAATCCAATCCCCATGAATTGCACCATGTATGATCAAGAGGAGAATACTGTCCTTCATGATACTACTACAAATTTGGAGGAGGTTCACGATATCTTACTTGATGAATGGGAAAATGAGAATTATGCTTTTGATCCTTATGATCATGTGGAAGATATAAGATTGGACACTTATTACATACTTAAATCAGACTCTATTATACCAATCTTGTGAGGTCACAAGAGGATCTTAGAGGTACATGGAAACTTCTCTTTGATGGTTAAATATGAATAAATGGTGTTAGTGTAGGTATTGTGTTGATCTCTCCTCAAAAGGAGTACTTTTTTTCTTATAGTCTACAATTCAACTATACTAACAATATATCTGAGTATAAGGCATTGATCCAAGGCCTCTAATTGGCATAAAAAAGAGTAATAAAGGTGTTTTAATTATTTGGTGATAGTGATCTAGTTATAAATTAGGTTAGGGGTTAAAATGTAGTCAAGAACAACTTGTTGAAGGCTTAAAAGTAGAGAGTGTGGGATCTCATTGAAAGTTTTGATGACTTCAAAATTCAATTTGTACCAAGAGCATAAAATGTTGAAGATGATAGGATTAATACTATGGGATATTAATTAAACCTTCATGATGATTTTATGAAGGATTCAAGATAGCTTGTCAAGCTGATGGTTAGACATGTAGTTCTTAATAATAATGTTAGTTGTCAAGTGTTTGAGAATGATAAGCAAATAATTAAATCTATGTAAGAGGAGGTAGAATTCTCAACCAAAAACTACCATAGGCTTTGAGAGAAATATGAGGATCAGATTATTCAACTAAAAGGAAACCATTTACCTAAGGGGTTTGTCACTTTTCAAAGCATGTTTAATTCAAATAATCATCTCAAAGGTGAGAAAAAGAACATGACAATCAATAATGAGAATTATGAACAAGTAGCCATATCCAATGGTAAAATTTTGAAGGCTGGTAAGGTATGCACTCAATCTGAGAAATAATATTTTATTGGTCTTTGTAAGAGATATGATGATATATTTGCTTGGAATTACCAAGACCTTAGAGATTTTGATCCAATTTTGACCTAACACACCATTGAGCTATACCCCAATACAAAACTACTTAGGCAAAATTAAAGACCAATAAGCTCCAAGATTAAGCCTTTGATTAGAAAATATCTAAATAAGCTCATAGAATCCAACATTATCTTTCCTATTAAGCAATCCTCTTGGGTGGCCAAACTAGTACTAGTTAGAAATAAAAATGAAGAGATTAGGCTATGTGTGGATTTTAGGGACTTGAATAGAGCATCCATTAAATATAATTACCACCTTCTACCTATAGATTATATCCTTCAAAATATAGAAGGGATGAGTGGTTTTCACTCATAGATGGTTATTCAAGATATAACCAAATATTTGTGCAAGAATGTGATCAATTTAAGACAACGTTTACCATCAAGTGGGGTACCTTTGCTTACAAGAAGATGCCTTTTGGGTTGACCAATGTTGGTATAACTTATAAAGGGCCATGGCTATGGCATTTATAGGCCTCATAAATGATATTATCTTAGTGTATTTAGATAATATAACTATTTTGTCTAAGCATGCTGCTGATTGCTTGGATCACTTAAGGCAAGTCTTTGATAGGTGTATAGAATTTGGGGTATCTTTGAACCCAAAAAATATGTGTTTTCTATCCATGGAGGTAGTTTCTTGGGTTATGTTTTTTTCCAAATAAGGCCTTAAAATTGGTCCAAAAAGGGTGGAATCAATCTTGGAACTTTCACTTTTAAGCCATAAGTAGGGTCTCCAAATTGTCTTGGGTAAGATCAACTTTGTAAGAATTTTCATCCCAAAATTTGCTAATTTAGTCAAACCTCCCACTTCTATGCTCAATAATAATGATACCTTTAGTTGGTCAAGAAAATGTAAGGACAAATTTGAAAATATCAAAAGCAAAATTATCAAGCCCCTACACTCATGAATCCATGTTATGATAAAGACTTTACTCTTTATGCTTTTGGGGGGAATGAGAGTATATAATCCATACTAGTATAGGTAAATAATAATTTAATGTATCAACCCATTGCCTTATTTATTCAAGAACTTAAATATTATGATTTGAGGTATGGTTTTGTGGAAAAAATTCCTTGCTATCATAAGATCCCTTAAAAAATTTAGACACATGCTCTCTAATAAAAAAATACAACTGGTGGTTTCACACTCAAGTGTGAAGTTCTTGTTGAACAAGGATATAAATGAAAATAGAGCTGGTTGGATAACTAAAGTTATGGAGTATGAGTTCAAAATCAAGGTTACCAAGCTTGTGATAGGAAAAGGGCTATGTGAATAACTAATAATAGACCTAAAAGATGATAATATGGTAGTTCATATACTAAAAGAGGATCAAAAAGTTGATCATGAGGTTCTCAACAACTAGACAAGAGACATGGTTACCTTGTAATTTTTTGGTTATCCACATGGTCTCAACAAAACTCAAAGAAATTATTTTAGATTTCAATCAATTCTATATGTCATTATTGATGGTACACTATTTAAGAAAGATATCAATGGAGTACTCTTGAGATGTATATAATCTAACCAAGTGGCTAGAGTTTTGGATGAGTTTCTTGATGGTCTATCAAAATAAAATTTCTCTCTTAAGACTACTACTATTAAAATTATGAGGATTAGTTACTATTAACTAAATGTATTCAGAGATACACATGTATAGGTTATAAAATGCAAGAAGTGTACCTTCTTTATAGGTAAGCAAAAGCTAGTATCTCTCCCTCTTCATCCCATCTAGGTAGAAAAACCTTTCATGCAATGGGGTTTGGAATTCATTGGGATGATTAACCCACCTTAAAGTGTTGGTCATAAGTGAGTCTTGAATGCAACATATTACTTCACAAGGTGGACAAAAATAGTTGCACTTAGAGATGTAAATAAGACCTCTGTGTTGGATTTATATTAAGGTATTATTACTAGATTTGGTGTTGCATCTACTATCATATCTAATAATACTATGGATTTTGTTAGAACCAAAATCAGTGAATGGGCAGTCAAGTACGGTATTTATTTGAGAAACTCTTCTAACTATTACCCCCAAGGTAATGACTTAGTAGAATATACAAAAAATAACATAATAAGGATCATCAAGAGGACTATGGAAGAGAACCAAAAAACTTGGCACACTAAGTTAAAAATAACATTGTGGGATAATAAGATAACACCCAAGAGGGATGTTGGTAACTCTCCTTTCATAATGATCTATGGGAGAGAAGTGAGGTTGCCTTCATCACTTGAATTACCAATTCTAGAACTCACTCAACAACTAGAATTGATAAAAAAATGATGCCATGGCAATGATACTAATATACTTGATGGAGTTAGAGGAAACTATGAACCATGTAATGCATAGTATAGAGTTTCATCAAACTCAAAAAAAAAGACATTTGATAGGCAAGTTGATAATTGGTACTTAAAATAAAGAGATATAGTGTTGAAGTGGGATGAACATAGGGCAAAGGATGTGAAAAACATAAAGTTTGACACCATATGGAGTGGCCCTTACATCATAACCAACTATAAGCAAGCCAATGCTTTTCAACTCTCAAATCTATATTTATAACAACTGCCTATCCCAGTCAATGGGATCCATCTCAAACATTATTCTTAAGATCATTTCATGTTTTGTACATATGTAGGTTAGATGTTTTATTCCTCACACTACTATTGTACATTTTTTTTTGAGAAGTGTAGTGGTTTCCTCATTTCTCTAAGTACTGTTACACAGTTTTTATTTCTCTTTACTTCTTTGTTATGTGTTTTTGAGGTATTTTTTAGTTCATTCAACACTGGTCCAACATGTTGCATTTACACAATGATTTGTATTGAAGCTTATTTGAATCCTATACACAATGGATACTTAAGGCTACTGAATCCCTACTTAGTAGGCAAGTAACCCACAAAATTCACTAGAATGTTGACTATTCAAGTCACCTTGATTTCTTGGCAATGATAATATATCATTTATCTTGCTAGATTCATCTAAATATAGTCTTTAAAAAACTTGAATGATCACTATACTAACTGAAATATATGTATGTTGAATCCATTGAGGTTCCTTGATCATATTTATACACTATGGGAGAACTAACAATCATTTGTTGAGGTCATAGGTTGGCATTAGTCTTGTAGGGTTCCTATTTGAGTGATTTTAAACATGAATGTTTGTCAAGAATCTTATATAAGGTCTTTTTGATCATATCAAATCCCACTTTCATGTCTAAAGGAATTCAAACTACCTCTCAATGTAAGATCTCCTTAAAAGGGCCTAACATGCATTATCAAGTCTTAAGGTCACATTGGCATAATGACAACCTATTTAATGATTAGATATATGAAAATGTTTTTCAAGGGTAAGATACATCAAAAAAATCATAAATTCATTCATTAGTGTCATGATTACCCTTGTAGAGGCCTATTACATTATAAAATAGAGCAATAAGGGTCTTAAAAGGCATTCATGAGGTCTTAATATGGTCAAAATGTCTTAATTCACTCATTTGAGTTAGTTTAGAGGGGTGAAACATTCTATAAAGGTTGCATAAAGTCACTTTGAAATTTAAAAACTCTTTATAAGCTCTTATGTCCATACAATTTGATTAGAAGTGCATTTAAATTAGTTATTTCCCTCTACTCCTATTTATTGGTGGACTTATCCATCTCCCAACATAGGAAGAAGCATTCAGACCTTGATCAAATCTTTACTTATATTTAAGCTTATGTTTGTGGCAATCTTCATTGTCCCAAGAACAGTTTTTTTGGTATGTTAGAGAAACTCTCAAGATAAAATTACTATAGACAAGGTTTTACCTAGTTTCAAGCTACTTCAAGGCCTAGAGTTTCAAAGATTATGATTGAAGTCCTTGTGCCATAGTTTTTTTTTATATTGTAAATTGATTACTAATACAAGCATCTAAGATGCCAATTTTTTTTATAGAGATCCTAGAAAATACATATCATACTATGGGGCATCCCCTATTAGTAAGCATAATAATCAAATGTACAATATGAAAATGGCTCCATACAGTCAACCCAACAAAAAAATAATAGTATCAGTACTATCACAAAAGCAATAAAAGTAACATCAAAATAGAATTATAACATTAAGTAGCCACCCCAAAGGTGGTAGAGTCAAGCCTATGGGTTATGTGCCCTACTAGTAATAACATCTTCAACTTCACATCCATCATCTGAATCAATAAAATTAGGTCCCTCCAAAAAGTTTTTACCACTACCAGGTCCCAAGTACATCTATCCAAAAGCCATTTGAGTAGGATAGTGATCCAATTTTTCCAACAATACTTTTATGTTGCTATTTTTAACATATTCCAAGATGTCCTCAATATCTATCGAGCTTCCTCTTTGATTAGTTTTTCCAACTTGATAGATAAAATGTTGATGTTCTCATCAATGTTCTTCCACACTTCCTCCTATGGACCCTAATTATGAATCACTAGAGTAAATCCTTGAGAATAAGGCATTGTCTCTATAATTTTATCACCCAATTTAGGGAACATGTTTAGATTGAATAGTGAAAATGTATCCTTAGATTCTCTAATTATGAAACTTCCTCGATCATAATTATGTACATCCTTTATTACATTTTCATTCACATCAAACCAACTATCAATCCCATTCTAATTAGATTCAGATGGAGTAATCCATTCTTATACCAAGTTTTTGGCCTGGTCAAAGTATGTGTCTTTTATGTAGTCTCACTCATATTCTAGAATTTTAACTTTGGCTATCATTTGGTGACTCACTACCCAATCAAGATGGGGACTCAGTTTCGGGTATCCCCCAAAATCAAGAAAAAAGTTTGAGGTGACTTTGAGGAGTCCTATCCTGAGAAATTACTTGATCTAGTCCTAAGGCACTTCTAACCTTAAGAATATATGCAAAGATAAAATATAGAGGATGACTTCAACTGTGAAGTTAGTAAGCAATATATACTTCTATTGGAAAACCTTAAGGCTCATTTGCTTCCATAAAAAACCATAAAATTTTAGTAGAAAAGACAAGCCAAAATTTATGAAATAAAGGGTGCAATTTAATCTTAGGACATGCATAACCAAATTTAATGTTAAGACAACCAATCTCACAATTAAAAACCACACTCTAAAATTTAAGACAACAAATCCATATCTTAACAACATATGGGTAGGAGAAAAAAACATGCTCAACCATTTCAATTTCACTAGAAAAAGAATATAAAGGATTATCAAGACCAAAAGTTCTCAAGATAAAACCAATAGCTAGCTTATTATACATTAATAACCATAAAAAATAGGATTTATTGGGTTCAAGACAAGAGGCCCAAACCACATCAAACCTAAAAGACCATGTAAGTAGGGGATAAAACATAGACCATATATGATTGAGGGTGAGGTAGGGGACATTGGAGAAGGAAATATTCTTGTAAAGAATTCAAGAGGTAAACTCAAGAAGATGGGGACCTTTCTTAAACTTCACACTATCCCAGAACTCACCCTCTTCTTTTATGAAAACCACATTATTTTTTCCCCTAAGTGCCATTTAGATCAAGGTGAATCTTTTTCACTAAGAGTCAGGAATCTAAAATTTAGCTTTGAGCTCTATCCAAGAAGCCCATCCTCCATGGGAATAGAGATCCATAAAAATCCTCAACCCCTTGGTGTAATAATCAAAGGTAGAAAAACCCCTAGTGAGGGCAAGTGATCTCCTATTGACAGATAAATTACACCAAAGTAATTTGTATCCCTGACATGTTGTCCCAAACTACTTCAAAACATGTTTAGCAATGCTAAAGGTCTTGGAAACATCCCAGGCTGACCAAATGGAAGTAAATATAGGAGAGTTAGCCACTTTGACCATGAAGGGCCCAATGAGAAGATCGGTAATATACAAACCTTTCTATCCTGGCTTTATTTTAGGAAAACCTCTCAAAATATTATTCCTAACCAAGACTTTCCAAGGATCATTTCCAATGCAAGCTTTGATTATTCACTTGAATGCCAGTGTTATACCCTACAAACTAAGGTCTTTTAGCCCTAGGCCTCCAATATTTTTTGTTTTTCAAGCAAAATTACCATGAAATTGCATGCATTTTCTTACCCCCTTTCCCATTAGACCATAAAAAATCTCTTATTCCTATGGAGCATGTTGATCTAAGATTTTAAAAAGAGCTATTAGGAGGCATAGTAGATACTATATGATGAGAGAACTTTTTGATAGACTTGAATCCTTCTTGGTAAGGACAACATATCTCCTTACCATTTTATAATTTTCTTGTTAATTTTATTAAAGATACATTCCCACATACTTTTAAAGGAGAGTGTGAGGGCAAAGGGAATACCTAGGTACCTAACCATTTCATCTAGCCCTTTCTAAGTCCATCCAAAGTTTGACATCCGGATAGGTGGCTATTCTTGCCAACCCAACATGTGTGATTTATGCATTGCCACTTTAGAGCCAGAAGTAAAGCAATAAATATCTAGTCTAGCCACTACCTGAGCCAGGTTGTTTTGATCCAAGGTGAAAAAGATTGATGTATCATCAGAAAATAGAACATCAATGAAGGCATCATTATTTGAGAGTGAGATACCTTTGACTGGAGGCCCAATGTTAGAGAATCTCAATAAATAGTGTAATGCATCAGCCACCAGAATAAAGAACAAAAGGGAAAAAGGAAACCCTTGTCTAATGGAGCATTGAATCTCAATAGATTATATCATTTCCCTATTGAATTCAATGATAACTAATGCATCTTTGAAGAGTTACATTGACAATTTTACAAAATCTATTGTAGAACCCAAAGGCACAAAACATTTTTCAATGAAAGGCCACTCCATTATATCACATGCTTTTTTAAAATCAAGAAATATCATTCCTAGATACTAATTCAAGTCTCTATCCCAGTGCATTCCTTCTCAACTGGTGATTAAATTGTCTAGGATGTATCTCCCTTTAACAAAGCCAGCTTGGGTTTCTGAGACAATACCGGGTAGAAGTGAAAATAGTCTCCTCACAAGGATCTTTGCTAGAATATTATAAGAGATGTTAATGAGGGTAATTGGTCTCCAATTTTGATTGAAGATAGATTACCATCCTTGGGAATGAACTTGTTTACCCCTCTATTATCGTCTAGTTTGAGTGTGCTGACATCAGTGGCCTCATTAAAGACCTTCAGATAGTCTTTAGCAATCCAATCCTTATTAAATTTATAGAATTTAGTAGGGAATCCATCCACCCTAGGTGATTTATCATCCTTAAGTGAATTAATGGTGTTATAACTTCATCAAGTGAGGTAGAGGCACCTAGGAAAGAGGCATGAGTCTGTGACACCTTTTTAGGAATGCAAGCCTCAAATAGAGCCCTATTTTTTTTAAAATAGTCACTAGAACCATAAGAGTAAAAAAGATTGGAATATAACTCAAAAAAAGATTATTTAATATTGGTTTCATCCTATAAAAGCTACCCATTAACTTTGATACCATTAATATTTCTTCTTGTGTTCTTGGATTTCAAGAATCCAAAGAAAAACTTTGAACCTCTATAACCAAGCTTTAAACAGGCTAATCTAGAACATATCTGCACCCCCTAACAATATAGTGCTGTGACTATCTAACTTGATGCTTCAAGAGATTAAGTTATTCAAGAAGTACCCCATTGGTAGGATCAAGCTGTAATAAGATTTTAGCATGAATAAGCTTCTCTTGAGTATCCTTTACAACCTTTTTGCACTTTTTTGCTTTGATCTACCCATATGTTCTTGAAAATCTTCTAGAAGTATCCATACCAAAGTTCTAATGATCAATTTTGGAGCTGAAGTAACATGCAATTTTTCCAATTTTCTAAGAAGACTGAAGACCCTCCAAACAGACATTGTTTTCTAAATGGGACACATTGAATTTATATTACCCTTTGAAGGATTGGGTGTCTTTATTCTCCTCACTAATCAATCAAAAGACCATTTAAATAGGGTGGTGGTCGATCATAGTAAATGGAAATGTTTTAACCATATTACCATCTTTGATAGGGGTTGCATTGAGTGTCTCCTTATTCAAGTAAAATCTATCAAGTCTAGAGTATTACCTTTTGTTGTTACTCTGATTATTACACTAGGTGTACTATATTCCTCTACTTAGGATACCCTTATGGAGAGGGTCTCCAAATTTGTGTATTCATTTGAATTTGGAATAGAAAAATAACTCATTGCCCTTCCATGCTAGGTGGTCTCCCCCAAATTTATCCTATTTATCTTACACTATATTGAAGTCTCCTCTAAAGACCCAAGGAACTTTTTTTAGTTTTGTAACCAGCTAATTCCATAAATATGATTGCTCCTTATAGTCATTAGGATCATATATGTTACATAGAACAAAGGTCTAATTTTGAATTTATAGCAATACCCAAACAACTCTATTACATGGGGAGACACCATGTTCAACAATGCAATCTTTCAACCTAGGGTTGACCAAAATAGAGGCCCCACCTTTCTCTCTTTGATGATTAGTAAAAAATTGCTAAACATTAGGTTAGATAAAGTTCAAGACTAAGGAAAAATAGGGTCTAATAGCCCTAACTTCTTATAAAAAGAGAAATCTAAGTTTTCTCTAGAATGTTTGAATTGTCTTACAATTGGTTTTCTATCAGGGGACTCTATCCCTCTCACATTCTAGCTTACAATCCACATATACAACTAGGGGGTAAATAGAGGTTAATTAGATTGACCATGGAGCTTACCCCCATTATTATATAATCTAGTGAAGTAGTCTGAGACTTTATTTTCCTTACCCTTATTTTTGGAGGTGGGTCTTGATTACTATGTAGGGACTCTTTTACCATATTTTTCCCCTTAAGTGCTACATGTTCTACCAAGGTAGAGCCTAAATCTAATTTAAGTCTTTTTCCTCCTCTGTTATAAATCTAATTTTTAGCACCTATAGGCTCCTTGTGTGTCAAAAGAACCCTATTTGATATATCCATCTCAGAGGCAGGTATATTAGATTTCTCTTTCTCTGAGTAGATAGCCATTGGGGAAAATTCACTAGCAAGATTATTGGTCTTGCTCTAGGGTGATCCATTATAAGAGGTAGTGTACCAGGTAGGGGATTCAACAAGAATAACCACATATTCCTCAGAAGGTGGGTCCATAAGAGTTTTTTGTTAAATAAATTCATCATTTAGGCTATTAAGGAGACAATTTATCAAGTCTGGTGAGGGATTCAAGTTATCAATAGAAGGCTGTGGGGGTCCATGCACCTGAGAGTCTAGGGAGGATTCTTCTAGACCCCTCTCTTTTTAAATCTTAGGACCATCCTTATCCAAAGCCTCAATAGGGGAGGCATCGTATTTCAAGGGTACACTATTGAATAAAGGATTTTTCAAAAACCTATAAATTATCCAAAATAGTCTCATCTTTTAGGACTTCATTCTCTTTTTGTTTGTTAGGTATATTACCTTTATTAACCAATATAAGACAATTTTTCCTAATATGGCCATATTTTTTACAAAAAAAATAAGCATTCAATCCACCCAATCCTCTGAGAGCATAAGTATGGGATTGTCCCTTAATTTTAAAATTGAGGGAATGTAAAAAAAAATTTGAGGGCTCTAAAGAAATTAAAACCCTAGCATTCATGTGGGCTAGAGATCTTCTAGTATCCTCTATTTTCAATACTTATCTAATGGTTTTTAATGCTCATGGTAAAAAATTCCACATCTAAATAAACACTCCTTCAATATCAACTCATCTAGGTGTAGTTTTGAAAATGAGGTCATTACAGTCCATTTTTGGGTTCTATGGGATAGCTTTGAAAATCAACTAACCAACATTCCACAAGGGTTTATTGATATCCATACGTTGCTTATTTGATTTTTTAAACAAAAATCATGAACATCCCTTTTTGAATCATCTAAAAAAAGACTAATATACAGGCTCAGGTGTTTTCCCTAAATATAATTCAGCCAATTATCAAAAAAATTCCTAGAAGGGAGAGAGTTCTTATTTAAGAAAACAAATAAAATCCCTACATTTTTAATCTTGGTTTCCTCCTAATGAAGTTTAGATTCCATGGAAACATTTGGAATAATTGTTAGGATCTTAGGAGGGCTATAAAGTTTAATGATTTGGTCTTCACTACATTGCTACTTACCATGCTCTTTCCTACATGCCACAAACTTAGCTCCTTTTGAGTGTTTTGCCAATTCTACCTACCACAAAATTTCACTGAATAATATTTTTGGAGCTCCAGTCACTTCAAATTCCACTTGAGATGTGTGGGGGAAATTGATCTTATTATTACAAATCTTATCATCCCACACATCATCACTTGACTTATTAAAGTCACCATGTTTCCCCTTCTCCGCACACTCAAGCCTATCAAATCTGAAGGCCTCCATACCTTGATTTAATCACTTCATGCCCCTTAAGACTCTATAAAGGTAGTTAAAAGGGTGGTTTGGGAAGGACACATGTAGAGGCCATACACCACATCTTAGACAATAGAAAAATAACCAAGCACCCCTAAAAAAATAAAACATGAAAAAATAAGAAATCAAACACAAATGGGATGATTAAAACAATAAATTAAATACCACCACTTGCACTAAGTAAAGAAGAATCAATAGGAACCAAGGAGGCAAAGGTGACCAAGGTGAACTGTAAAGAGGAGGCTTGAAGCACCATTAATGGAGCATGAATTTTTATCTCCCATTGTAGAGCTCCAAGCATATCTTTTTCATTGCTAGCAGTGCCATAGGTTTCAATAATCTTCTAGGGGTATAATAAGGTTGTGATGATAATAGAGCTTTATTGAATAAAAAACCCATGAATAATTGAAGTCCTTCCAAGAGAAGGCCTTCAACAAATTGAAACAAGATTTATATCATTTGAAAATAGGCTGAAGAATGTGATTGCAAGTATTCTATAAGTTTTTAGGTCCTTTTTAAGAGTAAGAGACAAAAATAACAAAGTTTTCTTGAAGTTATAATTATATTCTTGAGGTTTTCAATGAGATGTTTTACAAGAAAAAAGGCTGAGTTACAGGTTCTGGTGATACCTTCATTATTTTTAAAGTTATAGGATTCAAATATCTTCATAACATACTTGCAAACTAGTTCTAAAACATTTTCATGGTTGTATTGGAATTGTACAATGTCTTCATGCTCCAAATCCCCTTTATACAAACCATTGACAGAAGATGAGAGTTTTGTTCTTGTTGATGGATGTTTTAGGTTTTTAATGCATTTATAGGGTCTTTTAAAAGATATTAAGCATAACAAGGTCTTGTTATGAAAATAATGTCATTCATGCTCAATTAAAAACTCCCAAGAGATAAAATCAAGCTTGAGATGGCAAAACAAATCCAAGGAACTATTTTCTAGGGAGTTCAAGATTATTGTCAAAAGTTGTAGGCTTGTTCATCATATCATAGTCTTATTCCTCAAGTGCATGGTTATTTAAGATTTTGGGAAGGAATTTTGATCAT